>JAXGGA010004618.1:25000-30000 GCA_038373865.1 Uloborus plumipes
CCCCCCCCCCCCCCCCCCCCCCCCCCCCCCCCCCCCCCCCCCCCCCCCCCCCCCCCCCCCCCCCCCCCCCCCCCCCCCCCCCCCCCCCCCCCCCCCCCCCCCCCCCCCCCCCCCCCCCCCCCCCCCCCCCCCCCCCCCCCCCCCCCCCCCCCCCCCCCCCCCCCCCCCCCCCCCCCCCCCCCCCCCCCCCCCCACCCCCCCCCCCCCCCCCCCCCCCCCCCCCCCCCCCCCCCCCCCCCCCCCCCCCCCCCCCCCCCCCCCCCCCCCCCCCCCCCCCCCCCCCCCCCCCCCCCCCCCCCCCCCCCCCCCCCCCCCCCCCCCCCCCCCCCCCCCCCCCCCCCCCCCCCCCCCCCCCCCCCCCCCCCCCCCCCCCCCCCCCCCCCCCCCCCCCCCCCCCCCCCCCCCCCCCCCCCCCCCCCCCCCCCCCCCCCCCCCCACCCCCCCCCCCCCCCCCCCCCCCCCCCCCCCCCCCCCCCCCCCCCCCCCCCCCCCCCCCCCCCCCCCCCCCCCCCCCCCCCCCCCCCCCCCCCCCCCCCCCCCCCCCCCCCCCCCCCCCCCCCCCCCCCCCCCCCCCCCCCCCCCCCCCCCCCCCCCCCCCCCACCCCCCCCCCCCCCCCCCCCCCCCCCCCCCCCCCCCCCCCCCCCCCCCCCCCCCCCCCCCACCCCCCCCCCCCCCCCCCCCCCCCCCCCCCCCCCCCCCCCCCCCCCCCCCACCCCCCCCCCCCCCCCCCCCCCCCCCCCCCCCCCCCCCCCCCCCCCCCCCCCCCCCCCCCCCCCCCCCCCCCCCCCCCCCCCCCCCCCCCCCCCCCCCCCCCCCCCCCCCCCCCCCCCCCCCCCCCCCCCCCCCCCCCCCCCCCCCCCCCCCCCCCCCCCCCCCCCCCCCCCCCCCCCCCCCCCCCCCCCCCCCCCCCCCCCCCCCCCCCCCCCCCCCCCCCCCCCCCCCCCCCCCCCCCCCCCCCCCCCCCCCCCCCCCCCCCCCCCCCCCCCCCCCCCCCCCCCCCCCCCCCCCCCCCCCCCCCCCCCCCCCCCCCCCCCCCCCCCCCCCCCCCCCCCCACCCCCCCCCCCCCCCCCCCCCCCCCCCCCCCCCCCCCCCCCCCCCCCCCCCCCCCCCCCCCCCCCCCCCCCCCCCCCCCCCCCCCCCCCCCCCCCCCCCCCCCCCCCCCCCCCCCCCCCCCCCCCCCCCCCCCCCCCCCCCCCCCCCCCCCCCCCCCCCCCCCCCCCCCCCCCCCCCCCCCCCCCCCCCCCCCCCCCCCCCCCCCCCCCCCCCCCCCCCCCCCCCCCCCCCCCCCCCCCCCCCCCCCCCCCCCCCCCCCCCCCCCCCCCCCCCCCCCCCCCCCCCCCCCCCCCCCCCCCCCCCCCCCCCCCCCCCCCCCCCCCCCCCCCCCCCCCCCACCCCCCCCCCCCCCCCCCCCCCCCCCCCCCCCCCCCCCCCCCCCCCCCCCCCCCCCCCCCCCCCCCCCCCCCCCCCCCCCCCCCCCCCCCCCCCCCCCCCCCCCCCCCCCCCCCCCCCCCCCCCCCCCCCCCCCCCCCCCCCCCCCCCCCCCCCCCCCCCCCCCCCCCCCCCCCCCCCCCCCCCCCCCCCCCCCCCCCCCCCCCCCCCCCCCCCCCCCCCCCCCCCCCCCCACCCCCCCCCCCCCCCCCCCCCCCCCCCCCCCCCCCCCCCCCCCCCCCCCCCCCCCCCCCCCCCCCCCCCCCCCCCCCCCCCCCCCCCCCCCCCCCCCCCCCCCCCCCCCCCCCCCCCCCCCCCCCCCCCCCCCCCCCCCCCCCCCCCCCCCCCCCCCCCCCCCCCCCCCCCCCCCCCCCCCCCCCCCCCCCCCCCCCCCCCCCCCCCCCCCCCCCCCCCCCCCCCCCCCCCCCCCCCCCCCCCCCCCCCCCCCCCCCCCCCCCCCCCCCCCCCCCCCCACCCCCCCCCCCCCCCCCCCCCCCCCCCCCCCCCCCCCCCCCCCCCCCCCCCCCCCCCCCCCCCCCCCCCCCCCCCCCCCCCCCCCCCCCCCCCACCCCCCCCCCCCCCCCCCCCCCCCCCCCCCCCCCCCCCCCCCCCCCCCCCCCCCCCCCCCCCCCCCCCCCCCCCCCCCCCCCCCCCCCCCCCCCCCCCCCCCCCCCCCCCCCCCCCCCCCCCCCCCCCCCCCCCCCCCCCCCCCCCCCCCCCCCCCCCCACCCCCCCCCCCCCCCCCCCCCCCCCCCCCCCCCCCCCCCCCCCCCCCCCCCCCCCCCCCCCCCCCCCCCCCCCCCCCCCCCCCCCCCCCCCCCCCCCCCCCCCCCCCCCCCCCCCCCCCCCCCCCCCCCCCCCCCCCCCCCCCCCCCCCCCCCCCCCCCCCCCCCCCCCCCCCCCCCCCCCCCCCCCCCCCCCCCCCCCCCCCCCCCCCCCCCCCCCCCCCCCCCCCCCCCCCCCCCCCCCCCCCCCCCCCCCCCCCCCCCCCCCCCCCCCCCCCCCCCCCCCCCCCCCCCCCCCCCCCCCCCCCCCACCCCCCCCCCCCCCCCCCCCCCCCCCCCCCCCCCCCCCCCCCCCCCCCCCCCCCCACCCCCCCCCCCCCCCCCCCCCCCCCCCCCCCCCCCCCCCCCCCCCCCCCCCCCCCCCCCCCCCCCCCCCCCCCCCCCCCCCCCCCCCCCCCCCCCCCCCCCCCCCCCCCCCCCCCCCCCCCCCCCCCCCCCCCCCCCCCCCCCCCCCCCCCCCCCCCCCCCCCCCCCCCCCCCCCCCCCCCCCCCCCCCCCCCCCCCCCCCCCCCACCCCCCCCCCCCCCCCCCCCCCCCCCCCCCCCCCCCCCCCCCCCCCCCCCCCCCCCCCCCCCCCCCCCCCCCCCCCACCCCCCCCCCCCCCCCCCCCCCCCCCCCCCCCCCCCCCCCCCCCCCCCCCCCCCCCCCCCCCCCCCCCCCCCCCCCACCCCCCCCCCCCCCCCCCCCCCCCCCCCCCCCCCCCCCCCCCCCCCCCCCCCCCCCCCCCCCCCCCCCCCCCCCCCCCCCCCCCCCCCCCCCCCCCCCCCCCCCCCCCCCCCCCCCCCCCCCCCCCCCCCCCCCCCCCCCCCCCCCCCCCCCCCCCCCCCCCCCCCCCCCCCCCCCCCCCCCCCCCCCCCCCCCCCCCCCCCCCCCCCCCCCCCCCCCCCCCCCCCCCCCCACCCCCCCCCCCCCCCCCCCCCCCCCCCCCCCCCCCCCCCCCCCCCCCCCCCCCCCCCCCCCCCCCCCCCCCCCCCCCCCCCCCCCCCCCCCCCCCCCCCCCCCCCCCCCCCCCCCCCCCCCCCCCCCCCCCCCCCCCCCCCCCCCCCCCCCCACCCCCCCCCCCCCCCCCCCCCCCCCCCCCCCCCCCCCCCCCCCCCACCCCCCCCCCCCCCCCCCCCCCCCCCCCCCCCCCCCCCCCCCCCCCCCCCCCCCCCCCCCCCCCCCCCCCCCCCCCCCCCCCCCCCCCCCCCCCCCCCCCCCCCCCCCCCCCCCCCCCCCCCCCCCCCCCCCCCCCCCCCCCCCCCCCCCCCCCCCCCCCCCCCCCCCCCCCACCCCCCCCCCCCCCCCCCCCCCCCCCCCCCCCCCCCCCCCCCCCCCCCCCCCCCCCCCCCCCCCCCCCCCCCCCCCCCCCCCCCCCCCCCCCCCCCCCCCCCCCCCCCCCCCCCCCCCCCCCCCCCCCCCCCCCCCCCCCCCCCCCCCCCCCCCCCCCCCCCCCCCCCCCCCCCCCCCCCCCCCCCCCCCCCCCCCCCCCCCCCCCCACCCCCCCCCCCCCCCCCCCCCCCCCCCCCCCCCCCCCCCCCCCCCCCCCCCCCCCCCCCCCCCCCCCCCCCCCCCCCCCCCCCCCCCCCCCCCCCCCCCCCCCCCCCCCCCCCCCCCCCCCCCCCCCCCCCCCCCCCCCCCCCCCCCCCCACCCCCCCCCCCCCCCCCCCCCCCCCCCCCCCCCCCCCCCCCCCCCCCCCCCCCCCCCCCCCCCCCCCCCCCCCCCCCCCCCCCCCCCCCCCCCCCCCCCCCCCCCCCCCCCCCCCCCCCCCCCCCCCCCCCCCCCCCCCCCCCCCCCCCCCCCCCCCCCCCCCCCCCCCCCCCCCCCCCCCCCCCCCCCCCCCCCCCCCCCCCCCCCCCCCCCCCCCCCCCCCCCCCCCCCCCCCCCCCCCCCCCCCCCCCCCCCCCCCCCCCCCCCCCCCCCCCCCCCCCCCCCCCCCCCCCCCCCCCCCCCCCCCCCCCCCCCCCCCCCCCCCCCCCCCCCCCCCCCCCCCCCCCCCCCCCCCCCCCCCCCCCCCCCCCCCCCCCCCCCCCCCCCACCCCCCCCCCCCCCCCCCCCCCCCCCCCCCCCCCCCCCCCCCCCCCCCCCCCCCCCCCCCCCCCCCCCCCCCCCCCCCCCCCCCCCCCCCCCCCCCCCCCCCCCCCCCCCCCCCCCCCCCCCCCCCCCCCCCCCCCCCCCCCCCCCCCCCCCCCCCCCCCCCCCCCCCCCCCCCCCCCCCCCCCCCCCCCCCCCCCCCCCCCCCCCCCCCCCCCCCCCCCCCCCCCCCCCCCCCCCCCCCCCCCCCCCCCCCCCCCCCCCCCCCCCCCCCCCCCCCCCCCCCCCCCCCCCCCCCCCCCCCCCCCCCCCCCCCCCCCCCCCCCCCCCCCCCCCCCCCCCCCCCCCCCCCCCCCCCCCCCCCCCCCCCCCCCCCCCCCCCCCCCCCCCCCCCCCCCCCCCCCCCCCCCCCCCCCCCCCCCCCCCCCCCCCCCCCCCCCCCCCCCCCCCCCCCCCCCCCCCCCCCCCCCCCCCCACCCCCCCCCCCCCCCCCCCCCCCCCCCCCCCCCCCCCCCCCCCCCCCCCCCCCCCCCCCCCCCCCCCCCCCCCCCCCCCCCCCCCCCCCCCACCCCCCCCCCCCCCCCCCCCCCCCCCCCCCCCCCCCCCCCCCCCCCCCCCCCCCCCCCCCCCCCCCCCCCCCCCCCCCCCCCCCCCCCCCCCCCCCCCCCCCCCCCCCCCCCCCCCCCCCCCCCCCCCCCCCCCCCCCCCCCCCCCCCCCCCCCCCCCCCCCCCCCCCCCCCCCCCCCCCCCCCCCCCCCCCCCCCCCCCCCC
>JAXGGA010004618.1:35000-86283 GCA_038373865.1 Uloborus plumipes
CTTTACAATTTAATTAATTGATTGATTGCACCATATTTTGACTAAAAACTATTTGAAACAATTTGAATATATGAAATGTGTCTTGTTTCTCCACCACACACACATTTTCTCTTTAAAACTTTCAGGAATTTTTCCATGAACTCAGAATCACCCCTGGATGTAGCATACTATACATTTTTAATTAAAGAATGAGGACTGCCTGTACGATTGCATCACTTTGAAGACATAAAGATATCTCATATGTTCAATATTGTCTGTATGCAGAGTGAAGTGGTGATTAACTTGGACAGATGCTGATAGGTATCAAGAGAAGCAAAACACAACTAGGCTACCATTTGATCCATGATTTCCCGCATTGTATGGATCAGCTTGCCAGACATAACAAAACAAATGCATTTGTACAACAGAACATAGTTATTTAATTGTTTTTCACTTTCTAGTACACCGACCAATTGTGATAATTACTTTTCCTCTGCATACTGTAACATTGCCCATCTCAATGTCATCTCTTTTATTTTGCAAAATGCTTCAAATACAACTAAAGTATTCCTATCACCAAAAGCACAATTTGTTCTTTTATCAACAAAACATCACCACACATTCAAGTCAATGATTGTTAATGAAATGGAATACATAAAAAAATTCAAATTTACCTTTTAAGGAATCTATTTTTAGAATAATCTCCGATAAAGCTGCAATATGAGCAAGGTCTTCATGCGGACTTCCTTTTTTTAAACGGTATTTTTTCAGCTTTTGTTTCCGGCTACTTTTTGAGCTCTTTCTTGTCATTATAGATCTGAAAATTAAACAATATAAAAAGTTTTTTTAAGCTAAATCCTACTTAAGTCAACTTAAAAAAATTATTAATGCACTCACTGAACGACATTTAAGTGTCAAATGTTTTAACTCATTTCTTAAACAACCGCACGGTGGCGGATTAAAGCTCTAGATTTAACAATTGTTTTGATGGATCATTTTTCAGTTTAATGGAACTTTAACGAATACATGGGTCATTCGGGCGAAAATGGTACAAATCATGTCCGAGACTTTAGAATTTTTTAAAATCAATTTTAATAACTAGCACCCATTAAGTGCATTTTTTATTGGTTCTCCATTTAATTTTGTGCCATCAAGTATCAATTGATTAGGAATAATCCATTTAGAAGTGACACAAAAAAAATTATCTTTGTCAGGAGAAGAAGAAAATGACGTGTCCCAGCTTCAAATTGCTAGAATTTTAAATGTCATTTAAAATTAAACTGAAATGTTACCAACAAAATAAATGACACTGCACTGCACAATAGATGCTTCTAACACCATTTCTGCAGATTATTACGCAAATGAAAAAAATCCCCCCCCCCCCCAAAACACTATTATTTATCCATGTCCCTAGATTTTCTATGTTTTGAATTGTCCACTCTGTTATATGCCTTTTGGAAATAAAATAAACAATTGTATTCAATCTGATATATATTTTTAAAAATGTAGGTAGTATAACTGCCGTGATTAGCTTGCTACATTGAATTATGTAGTCAACAACCAGGGTAAGCCTCATTCTTTTCTTATGATAGTTAATTTGAACTGTTGGATGTCCACTTTGTTAGAGCCGATTTCATGATGAAAAAAATAGATTTTTTCTTGAAATTGCAGACGGACTTACAGTTTTAGGCTATTTATAACACTTTATGCTTGTTCTGTGATTCTAACTTTACTTTGTGATTATAGAGATATTTTTAAAGGTTTATTGGTCCACTCTGTTATATGTCCACTCTGTTAAACAAAGTGATCAAAATATTTAAAATCCTTTCATAAATGAGTCATGTACTAGTTATTTACACTTCATTATACATAAATAAATGGAAACTCAATACAAAAATATGATTATTTAATGGAAATTATTTAAATTGATAATCTTAAGTAAAGAGTTTCAGACATGATATGTACCATTTTCGTCGGAATGGCCCACATATTTGTGCATTTAACCTTTCTTGAAAGGAATAAAAAAATTCACAAAAAAATTGGAATTAAAGGAAAAGTTTATTGTTTTAGGAGTACTTTAAATGCACTTAAAACTATACCCGGAAAACTGTTTTGATTCAGCACAGGAAGATGCGATGTCAGTAACACTGCCAGTCTCAGAAAAGAGTTCATCATCATTATATTTTACATTATCTACAAGAAGAAAAAAAAAACAGTGAAACTAATGGATTATTTAAGTAAGAGCAGTAACAGTTTGCAATAAAAGTTTTTAAGAGTTAATACATGAGCACATGAACTATTCATTTTCAAAATTTAACTAACAAATCAATTAAGAAAATGTTAATATTTTTTAAAAAAGATGTAGTAAATAGCAATTCATTCAATGAAATATCAAAGAGATCTATTTTATGTTTATTCAAGGACATAAACCTGATGAAAAGTATGAAATCAAACTATAATCTAGAACAGCTATGACTTTTTTAGGTTTTACAATAAACAGGAAACTAGCATAAAAAGCAGTGAGTAACCGCCCCTAAGTAAGGGCTAAGGCAGGAACATGCAATACACCGCTAACTCGGCCATTTCGATCCATGGACTACAGTTTCGCGCTTATTGTGCGCTCATCAGATTCCAATTATTTGTAATCTTTTCTCATTCAATATTTAAAAATGGACTTATAAAGAGTTATACGTACCAGGTAAGTCCACTTCCTGAGCTTTTTGACTTCGTAAAATTTTTAGTCTATCTACATGACTATGAAAATCATTTAAAAGTTGTGTCATGTAAGAAGACAAATATGTATGATGCTCTTGTAAAGCAGGCTTTAAATGCGTTTCAGCAATATCAAGTCTTCCATACTTTGACATCTTAAACAGAAAATATTAAAAAAAAAATTACTCACAAGGGAATAGAGGAAAGCTAAAACAGCGAATTAGAATAACATTTTTTATCTTGTAGTTAAGAAATATAAAATTAAAGAAAACATAACCACATTGAAAATAAAAATTAAAAGAGGGAAAAACACAATGACAAAACCAAACTGATTCTTTTTGAGGCAAAAAATTAACTTACATGCCCCTTCCCCCCTCTTTAAAGCATTTCTGGTAACCCTATGTTGATGAAAAAGAAAGGGGGTCACTCTTGAAATAGCAGCCCCAAAGCTATACTTTAAAAGTAAACATTCATTATGTTTTTATAATAAGTTCATGAAATTCAGGTTAAAAAAAAAATATTCTTAAGTACTTATAATAATAATTACTTAATATATTATAATAATAAGTACTTATAATAATTCTAAAGTACTTAAATATTCTTATTACTTTCCAAAATTTAAAATGTATTATTAGCAGTTCCAATCATAAAATCTGGTCTCAAAATGCACAATTAAAGCTTTGTCAGACTATTTTTTTCTTTCTATATTGCCATTTCTTTGCACAAATGAAGGGTTTCACTGTGACTCAGAAACATGCATCAGGAATTTTAATATAATGTTATTCAAAAAATTTATATAATGTTGTTTTCCTTTATAATTGAATAAAATGAATACATTCCACTTTTGTAATCATAATTATTTTGATTCTAAGTAAATAAGAATAAGTATATAGAAGTTTTATTACATTCAATTTTTACAAAAATAACTAAGTTTGCTTATTTCAATTACATGCAAAATATATAGGTCCAGAACTTTGGATTTAGCTGGCACAGTGGTATAGTGGTTAGGCATCAGTCTTTTTACACCCAAAGGCGAAGGTTCAAACCTGCTTCTAATCGGTGAATTTTCAAGAAAAAGAAAATCATCAACACCCATGTTGTACAATTACGTGGCATGTAAACGATCACTCGCGTATTTGTTTGGTCTTGAACACATTTGGTAAAGTGAAAATCCCCAAAGAAGTGTAGCATGGAAGATAGCCCAGGTGCCTCCATCTGATGGGCATAAAAATTATCATGGTAATGGCCATTTGCCCATAGAGGTGCCACATGAAACAAAGGATGCCAGCTCGTGGGGTACAGTGTCTGCAAATAGTGAGAAACAAAAAAGTGGCCTCATTTTAAACAGATACAACAAACAATGATTTTGAGTTTTCCACTCTTTGTCTTGAATAACTTTTATTCCATATCATAAACCAGTGGTCTGAAGTAGCGCGCTACAAGTAGCGAAACTACTGTAGTAGCTACATTTTTTAGTAGTTTGTAGTGTAGCGCACTACTTTTTTAAAAAAGTAGTGAAGTGAGTAGCGCGATACAAAAATATTGTAGTTTGTAGCGATTTCATAAAACTACTTTCTAATGGAGCAAAAAAAAAAGAAAAAAAACGAAAAAAAAAAAGATTCAATCGAGTCTGACTGGCGCATATCGTACACGATTACATTAGCGAAAGCAGTGAGAATGAATCATACAAATTCGAGCTGACCTCAGTCATATCATTTTGACGCCATACGTTCTATATGTTAGACGGCATTGGTTTCTTTGGCGTCACCATTTTCATATTCCGCCAATATTTGCATTGAATATAGTGCATGGCTGAGGAAGGAAAATTTATGAATAAGCGATAACTGAGTGTTAGTGTTTTATAGCAACCGAGAATGTCATGTAAATGAATGCTTTAGCGCTCAATGCTCAATTGGATTATTGTTCCAATATCCACCAAACATGGCAGCAATTTTAATAGAAGAGGATACAAATTTGATAGAAGATGACAATATCGAGCTGCCCTTTCCGGCGTATAATAAATACTTCACAGTGGTTGAAAAGAGTGAAAATGGAAATTTTACAGTTTCGTGCAAACTTTGCACTTTGAACGAAAAACTTTCTGTTTCTAAGTCATCTGCATACAATTTAAAATTGCATATTGAAGTAAGTTAAGCATTCTAAGTTATGTTTCACACTTCAGATAGCTTATTTATTAATATTTCATAATGAATACTAGTACCGTTTTGTATGTTTTCATATTTCTTTAGTTTTGCTTCTTTAGTGATGGAGTATTGATATATATTAAAATAATAAAAATCAATTATTAAATATTTTTGACATCATTTGACATAATTGGAAAAACGTTTTCATTTCATTTTATCGGTGGCGTATTAATAGGGATGGTGTCCAGACCGAGACCCAACCCCTCAAGGACGTAGATAGGACTCACGTTAGGGGTGTGCAAGTAGTGGCACCCCAATAGGAGGTCACTCTGACCTCCCAAAAAGTTCTTATCCGATACAAATTGGCTGATGAAATTTGAAAACATTGAGACAGTATTGCAAGGCTGAACTTCTTCATTTTTTTTTTCTTTAATTGATTAATTTATTTATTTTCGTGATGCCTCACGTCTCTTACAGTAGACATAGACAAGAATGCATTCTTGTATTTTATTTATTTATTTTTTAATCATTCAGTAAAGTTCCGAGTTTCATTCGGTAAATTGAATTTTCTCCTCAAAAACAAGCAAGCTTACTTACAATATTTCACCCTAAAATTTTTATTCTTCTCATACTCAGATTAAAAAAGTTGTTTTCATGCTAAAAGACAAATTTGGGTTTGGTACAAGGATCCGTGTTAGGTAAAGAATGAAGCTGATTTTCTGATAAGTGGCGCCAAGGACTTAAAACTTATTGATGGGAGAGGAGGCGAAGGGGGGGGGGAGACTCTCAATGACCGAATGAAATTCCAAATTTCACCGAGTAAAAAAATACGAACTTATTTGTCTGCACCAGCATGTTGCAATGAAAAGCAGGAAAGGGGACAAAATCGTTTGTCAAAAAAATTAATAAAATGGGAGGTCACAGTGACCTCCTATTGGCTCTGATCTGGGGGGTGCAGCTGCACCCCCCTAGTTGCACCCCCCTGAAGCTCAAAATTAAATTCCTACAATGAAAATTCAATTTTTTTTCTCATATGTTTTTGAAAAGTAGCGAAGTAGCGACTACTTTTCAAAAGTAGTGTAGCGCGCTACATTGAAAAAAAAGTAGTTGTAGCTGTAGTTAACTACATTTATAAGAAAGTAGTTGTAGTTGTAGTTCGCTACAAAAAATATGTAGTTTTTCCAACCACTGTCATAAACACACAAATAATGCTAGTATAGAATGCATGTTAGTTATAGATAAACAAAATCATAATTTTTGTATCTCAGAGTCAGACTAATGTAAGTCTGTCATGGCTACTTTTTAGGAAAGTGTGAAAATGTTTGTCTGATGCATATAAAAAATGGAACTTGAGCTCTTTTAACGCTGCTAAATAATTATGAAGGAATTTCTTTCTTAGATGGGATACGCCTTACGAAGTTGTGCAAGTTGTGCGTGGTTATGCCTGGTGCAGTGCGGTCCGTGTTTTTTGTTTTTTTGTTTGTTCCCTGTTTCGTTCAACGCTCCTTATTGTCTTCATAACAGTAAAAGGCAGGGATAGCTTTAAGCAAGCAAAAAATAATTCAAAACATCCATCAAAATTTCCAACTCTATCTGCTCCATGCACCCCCCCCCCTTCTTTTCTAATGCTTATTATTAGGCTGATAGCTGAACTTGTGCGCTTGAGTCAGCGAAATTATCACTGTGTTGTGTCTACAACCCGCTTGCTCGCTTAGCTTGTTGGGAGCTATAGATGACACAGGATATATCTCTTATTTTCAAGGAGTTTGTTTAAGGAAAAAGAAATGAATAGCAATTGCAAAAAGAAGGGATAAATGCAAATGTATTTGAAGCTAATTGGACAATTGGACAAAGTTACTTTTTACATTTTAATGAAACTTTTAATGTTTTTTTAGTTGGTAGATCATTTTAATGAAACATTTAAGTTATTGAATTCAAGTGATTAATTTCGAGAGAACTTCCGATTTTTTTTCACAAATCTTCCTATTTTTTATTTGAAGAGATTGGCAGGTATACTTTGGCAAACTGATTCAAAAGATTTCCAAGAAATTTGGGTGGTAGATGTCCATGGGAAAATTTAAGACTGAGTTTCTGAGGGGGGGGGGGGCAAGTTCTTTTTTTTTTCTTTGAGCAAACAATAGCTCTAATAATTGCCTACATGCTAATTATTGTTTGATTTTTCGTAATATTTTTGAAAATTTGTTTCGATTTTACGATTTTATATGGATAATCTTTATTTTTTCCAATTCTACTAATGAGTTTTACCTTTTTAGAAATTTATCGAAAAACTAGCTGTTTTTTTTTTTTTTTAATCAAATTTCAGCCATTTTTCCAAAATTTGTGCCAAATGGATTATTCCAAAACTAGCGATTTTTTTTACAATCCAACTTAACATTTTTTTTCCAAAACTTTTGATGACTGGTTTGTTTGGATTTTAATATTGAAAATGACTGATTAATTTATTCAGACTTTGATGACTATCATATTTTTTAAAAAGCATTTAGAAAGTGAGTAAAAGAGTATCCTCCACCCTTAATTTAGAGCTATTCAAGAAAGTAACTACAATCCTGAGTTAAGATGATAAAACTGCTGGTCCTACTGAGTTAGGTTTTCTGCCCTTAATAGTTTATATACCTTTTGTTCCCCTTCTCCTTAGAGACAGGTATAGCTCTTTAGAAAACATTTTGCTCGGCTCTTTTTTAATCACTTGCAATGTTTTTGTCTATATTTTCCTTTAAAGAATTGCCCTTTCACTTTAAAAGTTATTTTAGACACCAATGCCTTATCATTTCTATTTAATGAATAATGTTTTTTCCTATGAGAAAAGGACATTCTGCCTTTTTCAGAACTCTTCTGAACTTCTTAGAAAAAATGCATGATTTCTCGCTTCATGATTTTGGGAGGTATGTTTTCATTATTTAGAATCATCCCAAATAAACTGGTAGGGCATTGCCCTCCCCCCCCCTCGCTCCCCATAAATCCGTCCATGTAGTTGCTGCATTTTTCCTGCTCTCTATTTGAAGGGTTATCCACTGTTCTGGAAAGGGGAGAGACGAAGGATACTGGGACAACACTATGAAACCCCCCCTGAACCCCCATAATTAAATAAAAAGGAAATACATAGTAACATCGCGATATATCGGCACATCGCGATGTTATACTGGTGATGTATTGCGATGTTAAAATCTGCAACATCGCTCAGCACTAGTCTGAAGCAATAACATTCTATACCATGCTCATTTTCATACATTGCCAGTAACATATCGTACATCGATTGTGTTTCTGTTGCATTTCTGTTGAATAAAGCTTTTTTTTTTTTTTAAATTCTGATTATATTTGAATTTTTAAAAAAATGACACCTAGATTGTTCATTTTGACGCCTAGAAATTGATCCTAGGAGTCACAATGACGCCTAGACTTAAATTTCTATTTCTAACACTGTGTAATAATAAAGTGAAAATCGCCATTTTTGGACTTACACTAGTTTGGTTCTGAGGGACAGAGCTGGGCATAATAAAATTAATAGACATAAAATTTTACGAAAGGTTAAACTTTTTTTACAACTCAGTTAAATTAATTGTCCAAAATTATTAAAATTTTATAAAACAGAAAGATATTCACCAATAATAAAGCTGTGTTCCATTCACAACCTTCAATAAGAGTAACTATGCTTTCCTCTACATCCTATAATGGAATTAAGATAATACAGTTACATATTGAACAATTTTAACAATTACAATAACTAGTAATAACCATTACAAATTTTTAGAAAGGATAAACAGAAATGATCAAAATTAGCATGCATTTAATCAATATGAAAAATGTTACATCATTACTTGATGAATTATGGTAGACCGACCAGTAAATGAACACTTCTCGTCAATGAGCACCTCGTTTTTTTTTCTTTCGAATGAATCAGCATAAGTAATCTCTTTCTCCACATTTACAGAAAGAAAATGACTAGAAAATGCTCTATTTGTTCATTGGTAGGGGTGTTCATTCACTGGGTCTCCCCCATAAAACCGGATGCAGAACCATAAAAGCTCTCTCTCTCTTTTTTTTTTAATATTACATATATCATCCAAAGTGTTTTTACAGTCATGTGCGAAATGTTACATTTTTTTTTTTGGACACTAGGAATTTATGAAATTGAAAATTTGTTTCAGTGTTCATTCACTGGATGGTCTACCCTACATGATATGCATTAAGCAAACTGAGTTTGAGCTCCACTTAGTAAAAACACCAATTTTCGTCTGGTACGAACTCAGGTCAGGTATACCAAAATTGGTGCGTTTGCATAATAGGCAACGGGTTAAAGAAGCTGAAAATGAACAATAATTCAAAATAGCTGTAGCAAACGACAATGTTTACTGGTTTTCTCATTAAATGTTGAATCAATACTTACTTGCACATAGTGTTCCAATAAATAAGAAGCATCCAAGTATTTTTGATTGCTTTTCAGTTTTTCTAAAACAATGAATTTTGATCAGGCATTGAAAAACATTTTTAGCTCATATTAAAAGATGAAGATGATTAATCAAGAAAAGTCCAATAAAGTAAAAAATCATGGATTCACTTTCTTAAAATTTGATTGATTAGTTGATTCAATTCTTACATATAAATAATTCATGCAGGGAATTACAGAGAAAAAATATATTTGACAATGAATGTCACAAATTATGCTAACAACAAGGACTTGGATGATAGTTACGCTTACCAGACGTCCCAATTTGACTGGGACAGTCCCGGTTTTCAACCAAATGTTGGTGTCCCGGCCAATTTACGTCACGTCTCAGTAAAAGATAAAGGCGTTTATAAATGACAAAAAGTATTTAACAAATTAACTATGAAGAAATATTTAGGATAATTACTTTGGCATTTATATAGCATTGACACCTGAAATTAATACCGGATTAGCTTATAAAGATTTTTACAAGGTGAAAATCTAAAAAAAGTCCTAGTCAGGGAAAAAGTACGTAAATATTCTTTACATTTTAATTCCTCATATAAAGTGTTTCTTCTTACTTACGTAACTTATAAACTATTAGTACAAATATGCAAGAGATAAAATATTTAAATTAATGTACTTTTGTCACTTATTATTGCTCCTGATTTTGTTTCATAATAACTAAACAATTAATTCATAGCTTTGAAAATAAACTACCCTCTAAAACACTCAAAACACAAACTAAGACTGTAGTACTGATAGCCACATTTTTAGAGAAAAACAGTATCATAACTGGTAGAACTTGGATGGGCAACATCAGGCGAAGGAACTTACTAGAGGGTGCCAGAGTATTAGGGCAAAAGAGCACTCAAGTCTTAATAGAAATTGTATTAGAAAGGATATTGGTTTTCTTACTGGTCATTGTACCTTAAAGCGACATATCACTATGATGGGTGTCGGTAATGATCCAACTTGCAGGAGCTGCCTCTTTCATGAGGAAACTCGCTCACATCCTTTATGATTCCGAAGTGTTTTCTGCCTATAGGTTTGAATACCTAGGCTGTCATCTGCTTTAACTTTGGAAGATCCATGATATTCTTGTTAGGTGTTTTGCTGAATTTTCTTCAGCTACTTGTCTATTTTAAGACTTCTGTTTGGGGACCAGTACAATAGACCTCTGGAAGCAGTTCTTGGTTCAATTGAACCTCCCTTTCTCTCATTTCATTCATTCATACACACAACAGGAGGGGGGAGGAGGTAGAGGGATTCCGGTATCTCGGTTGAGCTTTTCAGAAATATGGCAAGCCTAATGATAGTACAACCGAAAAAAAAATTAAATATATAAAACTAAACTCACCAGACATTTCAAGACACAGAGAAGCTATTCTTTCCTTGGAGTAATTGAGATTCACGGCCGCACAAATCATGGCCTGCCAGTTCAATGCAGCTCGGTATGCCGAAAGCGAATTGGCGTAATCTTCGGATCGAGTAAAAGCCAAACCCGCTTCATCGTAATGCTTCTTCTCCATCAGATAAGATCCATACTCTGTCCAAACAATCTATACATAATTAACAAAATGAAAGACATATTGTGAAGTACTAAATTTGTTATATACTTAACCCGTTAATGCCCAGTGATCTATTTATAGATCACCTGCTTTTAGACCCTCGCTAACAAGTACTAAGATTAACCCCTGACCCTGGTTGCCGATCTCATTTTTTAATGAACTTCTCTGCTCAGAAAGCATTTCAAATCTAAATATATTTAACTGTTTTCGAGAGCACATGGTAAACACAGAAAAGGAAAGATAATCCTAACTAGTTAAATTTGCTAGTGACAAAATCAGAATAAAGAGGCAAAATTGAAAATCCTTATACTAAAACCAATTACAAGTATTTTAATTGTTAACAAATGGAAAATGGCAAAAGAACATTTTAAATCATTCAATTTTCTTTCCTCGTCGGCCAACAGTGACATTGGTTTAAAATTGTGTAAATTTAAGGCTTAGCCGCATTTGCTAAGAAACGTAATTCAAGTGCTATTTTACATGGAAGTTTCAAACGCATCTTATCAGAGGCAGATGTTTGTTTTCTTACTTTTGGTACTATTGTTTTAAATTTTCAAGTGTGTTAACTCTAAAAAATATAAAACACGTGTAACAAGTTTTAAATTAATACCTTTGTTAATTAATGTCATCCGAAGACCCGACCTAGGCAAGAACACTCTTGATCGACTCACCTTTCGAACAAAAAAGAATTTCAAAATCGGTCCATCCATTTAAGCTCTAGAGAGCTAGAGACAGATACACAGACACGTCAAACTTATAACCCCCTTCCCTGTTGCGGTGAGGATTAAAAAGGATACCAGTTTTCCTAACTAGAGGCTCATATAGCCTGTACTTATATAAATAAAGATAAAAATGAGAAAAAAAAGAAAAGACTTTTCCCAAAATAAAAAAAGGACAAATACAATAATTACTGCATTGCAACTAAAACGCTGCTTTTATTTAATTTACATTGATGCACATTGAACTCTCAATTAAAATACTTCAACAGTTATAGAATTACAGTACAAAATGATGTAATTTAATAAAGCTCATTGTCAGAATATAGAAAGTAGGAGACAACTATCCACTTTGAAACTAAAATTAGATTTTTTAAAAAGTAATGAAGTGCATTTTGGTAAGTTTTTAACTGACATGATGATAAAAACTGCAGTGATTTTATGAAAATGTGTTTCTGTATTTTGTAACTTAGGAATCTCACAACAAGCTTGAGCAGGCTTAGAGCAGCATGATTACATATTATTTAGCAATCCATCTATTTTAATACGGTTTTATTAGGTTCACATGTGGGATTGTTTGTTTGCTTGTTTGTTTGTAGCTCTGAATAAAAGATAAAATTCCCATTCTTTGCAAATATAAAAGTAATATATTTAGTACTATTGTTTATACTAAAGGCTAAACTCTATTTGTGGATGTATTATAAGTGCATGTAAACCAACGCCTCCTAAATACTAAATGCCTGTAACTTTCTGGCTTTTAGCACAGAGCAACATTTCTTCGAAAAAGAGAAATTAATGATTGGTTCATTTCTAAATTTAAATTTAAAAATCAACCAATCAAAAAATTTGTTTCGAATATTGTTTGGATCCATCGCCAATAGCTGCAAAATGCAATTCAGGAATCAATGTTCAGGATATACTGCCATCTACCGGAGTTCTTCAAAAAATTAACGATTGGTTCATTTCTGAATTTAAATTTTAAAATTAACCAATCAAAAAATAACAACGACATTATCGGATTGCCGCAAGGTGGCGTTTAAAGCTGAACCCATCTCGACGGTAGCGAAGCAAATGTTATAGGCATTTAGTATTTAGGAGGCGTTGATGTAAACTTAGCGGATATTCAATAGTTTTGAAAATCAAAGGGAAATCAGTTAGAGATTCATGAAATATAGTTTAACCTTCAGTATTAATGATAGTATAAAGTATATTACTTTTATATTTATCAAGAAAGCGACTTTTATATTTTAAAAATTTCTCAGAACAACTTCAGATTTCGAGCTAAGCATAGTTTGATTAACTCTAAAAGTGTATCTTTTGTCTTTTTAAGCTATAATTTAAATTATTTCAATTGATCAGCATGATAGTAAAATAACAGTAACAATGATTTATTACATCAAACTTGCAGATTAATGTATACACTTGTTTCAGCATTACAAGGAAGTTAAGTGTGCATTCTTATTGGTTCTCCATTGGTTTATAATTTTCTCATTGGTGTTCGGTAAATTGGCTATGTATACTTTCTAAGCTGTCTGCTTTTTTGCCTTCTTTTTTTTGCTGGATATCCTCACTTCATTGAAAAGGGCACTCTTCATAACGCCAAAACACATGTATTCAAATTTTGTGCAATAAAGTTTTGCAATTTTTAATTTTACTTTTCTACTCAAAGGTATTTATTTTTTTACCAGCGTTATGTCTTAGTAAAACAATTAATAGTGTTCTTGAGTTTTTACTTCATTTCTTTTAACCAAGCACAATTAAGTATTCAAAACAGTAAAGAAAAATATTTTTTCATAATTAAAATATTCTCTAATTATACTCTGTGTAACGAGAACTGGCGTGTATAAGCCAAATTAGTTTTCCACTCTGAGAACTTTCCCTCTTATAGTTGTCACAGTTACGGCACAATAGACTTTTTTCCCACTTCTTATTTGCAACAATGGTTAAATGCAAACAATTAAAATTGCTTTGTGCGTAAACTATTATTCAATAGAAAACTCAATGTTAATAAAGCACAACCATTTCTTAGAAATGTGTGCTTTATTTATGTGTGCCTTGATTTGTCTGAAAACGTTTAGAAATAACTGAGGATATAAATGAAAGCATAAGCCTCATTCGATAAACATAAAATGCCTCAACAGCAGTGCATAAAAAAGACTAGCTGTTTTCTTTTGTACGGTTTCCATTGAGACAAGGCAAAATTTAAAAACTTGATACGTCTATTTTAAAGTCACAGAGTATAATATAATGAGCAGAAAAATTATCTTAAACTTACTTTAAACTTCTCAGATGATGATGGGAACAAATAAAGAGCATCAACATACAATCGTTGATTTTTTATCAAAGATAGACATTCTTCAAAACAATCCTCTAAGCAGAAACAAGAGAATTAAAAGCAATGATAACAATGCGGTAGTAAAGTAAAATAACTATTTTCACATCAGCAGAGTACAAATTCAACGCTATTTTGGGTCATGTCATATTTTATGTTGAAAATATAAATATAATTTCAAAAATGGCTACAGGTGGTGATGTAATAAATATAATAGGAAGCTCAGACAAAATAAGAAATAAATCATTAAGTGTAATTTGAAAATATATACAGCAAAACTTCACACATCACACACTCTAGGGTCCCCCGTACCTACCACAATTCGTGGTTTAATCGGGATGGGGCTCTGAAGAGCACTCTGCTCTTTTGATCCAGACCAAGGGCCGAGCAAACCTCTGGTCCAGTACCTCCAAAGGTATTGTTTCACTTGGAGGACTTTGTGACCACGACCCTTATTTAACGTCACCTAGCCACCATTAGAAACGATGATGGATCTTTGATCGGCTGGGGAACCCGGGACTCTCCGGTCATGAGTCCGACGCCTTACCGATCGAGCTACCACAACCACAAAAATACAAGCATATAAAACACTAAAAAGCACAAATGTGCAGGAATACTGCAGACACAAATTTTGGCGGTGCAAGGAATGCCTTTATCAAACTATGGATGCACAGACATCCAACAAAAGCCAAAGGCATTCCTTGTAAATGCGGAATCACAAAGACATACATTTGTGCTTTTCAACGTTGTTTTATATGCTTTTAAGAAGAATGTTGTTTCTCAATCAGCCTAATTCTTGTTTCTAAAAGTCGAGGAACTTCAGACAATCAAAGGGGATTTTACACAGTTACATGAGAACAAAAATTTAATCACAAAAACAAAATCTGAATTAAAATTTATTTTAAAGAAAATGCAGACAAACTCACCACATTTGCTTATGTTCTGTAATGCTAACTTGTAGCGCTGCAGGTGCATGTCGATCTTGTACTTCCTATAGTTTTCTTCCAGTTTCTGAAGATCATTGTAAAATGGGAGAAATTCTTTGGGATCCTCAAAAAAGAAAGGAAGGAGCTTAAAGAGGGGCTTTTTTAAGAATGAAAATGTTCAGTAAAAAAAGAAAAATATTAAGAATAGGAACTGCAAATTGTACATCAACGAGGGCAAAAATATATATACATAATATTTTTTTTCAATGATCACAGCTTGAAAAGCATATGCAAGAAAAGGAATACAAAGAAAAAAAAGACACAAACGTCATACAAACTGACATTTTAAGCACATAATTCAAAATAAATTTCAATATTAAAGAAACTTATGATTAATGATTATATTTATCATTCTGATGTCACTCATGAGAATAAAAAACAAATAGATCAATTGCCAAATTTTTCTGTTAACAAATTTACGACGGTTCCAAATTACTGGCACTCTCCCTCCTCCCCCACTGACAGTGACTAGTATTTAAAATGATTAATAAAAAAATGAGTCATTTCTAAAATAAGTTCCTGTTGCTGCTCCAGGAAAGGGATAGTTCAAATAAAAATTTTTACAACCAAGAAAGAGGATTGGTTCATTTAAAAAATATCCTCAGTTTCCAGAGTCATTCGTCAATATCATTCACATTTTCCAGTTTTCAGTGAAAATAAAAACATTAAGCAAATCAAGAGATCAATTAATTACCATGAATTTGTTTAAAAACAGTGGTGCACCTGCTTCCAGGATTTTTGCCCGGGAGGGGCTTGAAGTTCTGGGAGGAACCCCAATACACTCCTTTAGGTACATTTTGAAAATGAAGGTGAAAATTAAACGTATTGAAGTCACAGTAGATTTTTACAAATGGCTAGAGGTAGGGAGTTCTCTGCGGAAATTTTCAATATTGAGGCTCTAAAATACTATTTTAAATTATATTTGCTCCACCTATAAGCAGAGGAGGAGAGATTCTGGAGCTATCCCCCTTGAAACTGATTTGAAAGCCATTTTGGGAGATGTTAGGCAAAGGAAATGGTGGTGAGATTCCTTACTGGAAACATTTTGGACTTGAAATCCTAAAAACCCATTTTAAGCTACTTTTGGGGAGAAAAAAATGGGGGAGGGGCTGTTCTTCAGAAAAATAGCTTAAAGTTAACTTTGGTAAAATTAGGAACAAGTTGGAGCTTCTGCGTAATATAATTGTGTTTACCATATTTGTTAATAAGTTTGCAGAAAACTTAGCTTATTTATCTAGCTTGGTTCTCAGTTAATAAAAGCTTTTCTTTTGAGCCATACTTACGTTGCAATGTCTATTTATAACATTTGGTGCTCTCTCCCGGAAAATTTTTAATGCTAAAGGGGAGAAATAATGCAACTTTAGTCTATCGTCGGACTTGTCAAAAGGGTTTGTCAGGCTTCTAGGAAGGGCTTAAGTCATTTAGCTACTCCCGTGGGCGTGGGTGTGCCACTGTTTTAAAATATATTTTTTTATGCAAAAGTTTTACAACAGTTAGTAAAAGTAAAAATACCTTTTGAGATTTTTGAGCAACCATGATAGTGATTTCCAAATCATATGTGCCAAGAGCAACGTCAATAAGATCGTTAACATCAACCAGATACAGGAGGAAATTAAGGGCACTGTCAACCAAAGTCTGAATGCTCTTTTGATCAGATGTATCTATAAAACAAAACATCGTGACTGAACTTACATCAATGATATTTAAACTCTGTAATGGAACATATACGACAGTAACAGCGTTAGAAATATAGGCGTCATAATGGCGCCGAGTATAAGTTTCGAAGGTGTCACAAACAAATAACCTGGGTGAAATTTTTAATGAATTAAATATATGTATCCAAAATTTTTTTATTAAGCACATTGCCAATATGTATTGTTGTATACTACACACCACCGATAGCATACTTGCAGAATATATGCGAAAAAAATGGTTTTAAAAGACAAAATTGATTGCATTTGAAAACTGCCTCTAGAAATTTAATAATAAGTGTTAATACAATATCAATTTGACCGTAAACCAAACATAGCAAACAATGAGGGAGACGATTTAGCTCATGAACAATAAAGACATCAAATATTTAAACTCAATTCTGAATTAAGTTTCAGCACGAGGGCGGTACATGTATAGGTAATAAATCTACAGAATTTGAGATGTAACTCAAATTCTGTACACTGATTGTAAAATGAGATAAAACGCAGCATACCTTTCAGCTTTTTGAGTCTCACTAAAGCCTTGTCCAGTTCAGGATCAGTTTTCTTGGCATAGGTGGCAATGAGTGTCTGATAATATCTACAATAAAAAACGGAATTACTCTTCATGCTTTTCCTTTTCAAAGAAAAAACAACAGATTACCACAACTTAAGAACTTAAAAGAATAGGTACAGATTTGATTGACAACTTATGGTGAAAAATTCTCGACTGAAATCTGTTACCTCTAAAATGCAAAATTTTAAATACAAATCATTTGATATTTCATTTTCGGAGCAGGCAGGAGCAGAATCGGCGAATTTTACTGATTTTGGAGCACAATGTAGCAGGATTTAAAATGGGAGCAGCTGGGAGCAATTAGAGCAGATTTTCCTCCCTTTGCATGAGGGCAAAAGTGGGGAGAGTAGGAAATTAATTTGGCTTTATCAAGCCAGCTCTCGTTACTGTTGGGTTTTCCAAAATATATATTGTACTTTTATTCAAATTTTGTTTCTTGCAAAATCACAATGCAAATTTTTCATGCTTGTACGCATTTCCCGATCATAGACACGTGCGTGCCTTTCGTTATAGTATGACGAACTTTCTTTTCATTTGATTGGCCGCCGTTCTATCATCGAGAAATGCAACTAGCTATGTGCTGAGTAATTTGCTTTATATAAGGTGGTTTGCAGGAATTTAGTTGTGTTCTTCGTTCTTCTTACTTCTTCGAAATCATGTATATGTATTACTTTTATTCTGCTCAGCCGAGCTGGCTGTAAGATTAACCCATGTTAATGTCCGTCAATAAATGTTATTAAAATTTTAAAATATTCTCGTTATTGCACAAACTCTAACTCTCACTTTGCTCAGGCACTTAACAATACGATGGACTTTCAATTTCCCCATCGAAAACTTAATAGTTACATCGAGTATAATTGAACGCCAGCTCTCGTTACATCAAGTATAATTGAATACAAAATGCCACTTATTACCACATAGTTTACCATACAGAACAATAGAACCAATATCATACACTATAAATATTCAACACTAATTCAAAAAGGTACTAAACAAAAAACTTACTTATCCTCATTCACTGCTTCTAAGACTTCACGAAAGGAATCACACAGAGTATTTACTTTATTTTTTATTATTTCATCACATGGGTCTTTTTGTCTTCCTTTATAAGCAAAGGAATACAAAGTTTCACGAACATCTTCGTTTCTAGAAAAATAAAAAAGTTCGAAGAAAAATAGCATAAGATTAAGTTGAATAAAACAAATACATACAAGAACAAATACTATTACTTTTACAAAGTATACTCGGTTACTTTAAAACAGGTGTATCAAGTTTAGAAATGTTTCGTCGTCTCCATGGAAACCGTACGAGAGAAAACATCTCCACTCTTTTTTTATGCACTGCTGTTGAGGCATTTAAATTATTTTTTGGTATCGAATGAGGCTTATGCTTTCATTTATATCCTCATGTCTCATTAATCTCTCAACGTTTTCTAACGAATCTAGTGATACATTAATATAGTAAAATTTCTAAGAAAATGTTGTGCTTTATTAACCCATTAATGCCTGACATTTTTTTCCCCAAAGATATTTTGTACACTGGTTACAAACAGTGTTTAATGGACAAGAAAAATAATAAAAAAAAATTATGTAAAATAATTGTTTTATTAAGGAAATAAAAATCGTCCCTTAAAAGTTACGATAAACCCCAGAGGGTACATACTTTTTTTACTAAAATTTGTTTCTGCCTACGATATAATATTTAAAAAGATTTTATAAGAAGAAATAAAATCAGCAATTAACATAAACTGGGAAGCTGGGAATAACTTTGAAAACTTAAGCTTTTTTTCTTGAGATCGTGAATGATGTCATTTTTGATAAAGATCATATTAAAACTGCTACAGAACACACTTTACAATGGTTATGTGCTGCAATCTGTTTATAACGAATTGAAACAATACCAAGGCACTAATTGAACACTATTATTTTGTTGAAATATTTATTTTGGGGAAATTCAGACCCTTTTTTGGACCGTCCCTAAAAAAGGAGTCTAGGCATTAATGGATTAAGGTTGATTTTCAACAGAGTAATAGTTTACGTACAATACAATTTTAAACATTTGCATTCAACCATTGTTGCAAAAGCTAACATATTTTCGGGTAGATAAGCTGCACCACGGTATACGCCACACTTCGCACTTCGCAAAATTCAGGAGAAAAAAAAGTGTTTCATCAGATACGCCGCATCGGCATATAAGCCGCATTAAACTTTGTCACAAATTCAATCTGCGAGAACCTACACCTACGTTGTGTATTGACATCATTTAAAAACAATGACAAAGAAATAGAAACACTGATTTGAAAACAGTCTTTCGATATCATAGATAAATAAAACCATTGCAACATTTTGAGGATAACTGCAACTGCAACCCTACTTCCCATCCTCACCGCAATGGGGGCAGGCGTTTTTTTAAAATTATTATTTGTTTTTTATTTGGGTTCTTTATTAGACACATTGGTTATGGTTGATGTTTTTCTTCTTAATTTATTACACTTCCTTATGGGATCTAGGAGAATAAAATAACATCTGAATAAGCAGAAACGCTATCACCCTTTTCAAAATAGATATTTTCAAGGGCATTGCGGTTGTGGTTTTCGATGTCGGACTCTAATTTGTTTTGTTTTTACGCAATAACTAAACATAAAATGAACTTTGAAAAAACAAAAACAAAAAAAGACAACAAAAAAAACTTTTACCTTGTTTTAGCCGCCATGGCGTATAAGCCGCAGGAGTTGAAATTCCGCTTTTAAACATGTATAAGCTGCGGCTTATCTACCCGAAAATACGGTAAGTGGAGGAAAAGTCCATAGTGCCGTAACTATGACAACCATCAGGAGATTGAGAAATTAATTTCACTTTGATCCGCCAGCTCTCGTTACACAAGGTATAATAGAGAGCATCTTCAAATAATGTCACACTTTAAGAAGGGAGGGAAGTTTGTGAGGCGACAAGAGGAGGTGAGGGAGAAAGATAAAATGTGACCATGGCAGAGCTGGCTTTTGAAAAAAAAAATCATGAAAAAAAAATTGATAGTAAAAATAACATTTGAAAAAGAAAAAATGTATTTATAAATAATAATAAAATTCATTTTAAACAAACTACAAAATAGATTACAAAAATATTTGTCTCATGCTTATTAGAGTGGGTTGATTTTAACTTCTTTTAAAAATTGAAAACACCAGTGTTACGAAAAGTTGTGTATTGGTGTCAAAAATTGCTTCAAAATCAAATTATATCTACATCTCAAGCAACACCCTTAAAGTTTCGTCAAATATGTAAAAAATGCATTTTAAGTTTCATTTTTAAAATTTTATGTTTTTTTTTTTTGAATCAGCAGTAGTGAAAATGGTAGTACAGTTAGACTCACAGCTCATATAAAAATTATTTTGATATTGTATAACATTTAAGCTCTCCTACAGGCCCTTGAAGTTTCGCCATTTATGTAAAAAATCACATTTTAATTTTCATTTACAAAATATAATTTAAGAATTTTTTTAATCGCCTATAGCGATGGTTCCCAAAGTTCATACCTCTGTGGACCCCCTCCTGAATATTTACTAGTTTCGCTTTCTCTTTTGGCTCAGCTTTTGGCTTAAATATCATACAATATGAGAACACTTTTTTCATGGACTAAGAGTCTTACTAAGCAATCAATTTAAGCTACGGGCGATTAAATAAATTCATACATTAATTCTTTGAAATAAAAATGCCTAGTGGAGGGCTTAAATGCTCTATGATATCAAAACAACTCATTAACTACAGGTCTTAGTGTATAACTATTTCTGCAACTGGCGATTTAAAAAAATCATATATATATATTTTTTTTTGATTGAACTTAAAATGCTATTATGCTTTGCCAAATGCATATTTGGCGAAACTTCAATGGCATTGGAGGAGATCTAAATATGTTTTGATTTCAAAGCAGTTTCTTCTACAAAAATTTGATACCTACTTCCTAATACATACACGAGTTTTCTCACCACAGGCATTTTCAATTTTAAAAAAATTTTAAATCAACCCACCCTGATGTTTATGTCCATAAGTGCCGGCAGGGGGGTGCCAGATGATGCACTTTCAGCCCTAGTTTTAAAAAGTAAAATAAAATCAATTGGAAAAAGTAACCTCTCCTTAATACTTTTTTAATCCATCTTTTTTTAATTTTTAAATACTAGCTATTCAATTAAATGAGTCAAATTAAATTCATTTTAAGCAAACAAATTACAAAAATATTATGACAATTTGAGAGCAATAAAAGTTATAGATTAAGTAACTATAACAACAATGAAAATACACCTCAGAAATAGTGAGAAAATTAATTATTCAATTCACAAAAAATATACAACTTTGAAAGTAGACTTAAAAAAATCTAGCGCAAAAATTTCGCGATTTTTTTCGTGAAAAAAAAAATTAAATGCCTTTCTCACAAGAGGGGCAAATTTATGCTTAATTAAGTTAAAGATTACTCCAATTTATTGAAGAAAAAATTTAGGGAAAAAAAATACTCCAATTTCATACTAAAAAAAACTGAGAGACTTAAAAAAAAAAGAAATATAAGTGAATAAAAAACATCACTAATCAATAACTCTTGATTAAATAAGACTTTTTAGAAGAATTTTCAAAGTTCTTTCCTTTGTTTCCCTGTGTAAAACAGCAAATGCTACATGCACTGAGTCATAATATTCAATAAAAAAGAATTCAAAAACATAAAAATATCAACTCACTTTAAACTTGCCAAAAATAGATTCAGATTATTAGGAGAGTTCAACTGCTCAATAACATTCTTCACATTTTCTAAAAATTGCTGTAAAAAATTTATAAGATAAAAATTTATCATTATTAATATTACCATTTTTATACACATCAGAAAGCCAGCAAATTAAACATAACAAATGGCACTCCAATACATCACTTCACACATGCATACATTTATATACACTTAAGTGAATATATTCCAAATCCACACAAATGGTGTATACCAAGTTGCTGCCCCGTCTTTTAATTACGTCAATAAACATACATAATCTTTCATTAAAAATAAAAGCATGTTTAACAGAGGGGGAAAAGCCAATTATGAAAACTATTTTAAATCTGTAACATTAAAAATATTTGTGAACCAAAAGTGGTAATAACAAAAGTAAGAAATCAATCTTAAAAGAAGAAAAAAAAAGAGCTTACCTGAGCATTGTGATCAAATAGTATATTCAAATCTATTCTGTGGACTTTTGACAGGTCAAATGCTTTGTCATACTGTAAACTAAGAGAAAAATATTGATAAGGAATGCAATAATTATAAACAATTTTTCATAAAAATATTTCCACCTTTTAAAATTATGAAGATAAAATGTTTCTAAACGACCTTCTGGGTCATTTTCGTCTAGCTTGGAAATAAGAAAATCTACTAACATTTTCAGTTAGTTCAAACTTATAAGAGGAATTAATACTTGATGCAAAATACTGAAAATAATATTTGCTTTTCATTCCAGCAGTCATTTGCTTGAAGGTAAATACATATTTTAGTTTCTAGCAGCAGATACAGAAATACTTTTAGAAAGGGGCATCAAAAAGTAAAAGTGCCCTTCCCCCATTAAATTTTCAATTAAAAAAAAATTTCATGAGGTTCCTTTAACCTTTAGGAACCGGGCGGTACACATGTTGTACCATAAGTCTTTTTTCTTTAGAAGACGGGGTTGAAATTTTCACGCGAACCCTTTGGAGCGGGGATTTTTTCAAGGTTTCATACGTCTGGTACGACAGTTTATACCTTCTCTTTTCAATGGAAAAAGAAATCTGTGGTTCAACTGTCGTACTACCTGGGTCAAAAGAAAAATTTCGAAAAAACAGCCCGGATCCAAAAGGTTAAAATGTTTTGTGATAGTCCTTAAAAATTATTAATCTACTTTAAAGCACTGAAATATTATGTACCAACATACATTGAATTTGGACACAATATGTCTTTTTCAACATATTAAGAAGCTTAAATTCTAAACTTTAATGATGGCATGAGTGTGCCGTGGAAGTCGGACTTTCACACCAAATGATGGTACAACTGGAAAAGTGAAACAGCACACCCCTAATTGCTAGTCAGTCTGGCACAAGACAACAACAACAACAACAAATGACCAAACTGTGCTTTAACAAATCTTAATTAATGCAAAATTTGTTCCATCACTTTTACATAGCAACATACAAAAACTTAATGTATACGCCTATTATGCAAACGCACCAATTTTGGTATGCCTGACCTGAGTTCGTGCCAGACGAAAATTGGTGTTTTTACTAAGTAGAGCTCAAATTCAGTTTGCTTAACCTTTAGGAACTGGGCGGTACACATGTTGTACCATCATAAGTCTCATCTGGTTTTGAGGACAGGGTTGAAATTTTCACTCAAACCCTTTGGCGCCGGGGATTTTTTCAAGGTTTCATACGTCTGGTAAGACAGTTTATACCTTCTCTTTTCAATGGAAAAGAAATCTGTGGTTAAACTGTCGTACTACCTGGGTCGAAAGAAAAATTTCAAAAAGAACAGCCCGGATCCAAAAGGTTAAGTGTAACTTACTTATCTAAATATTTGCAAATACTCGACAGCACCAGGGGTCTAGGATGAATCGTTTCCAAGTTTCCTCGAGGCATCTGCAGCACTACTTTTGTACTTCTTAATGGTGCAATGACTATTCTTGCCCCCTTTTCAATTTTTTGCATAGGAACATCAATCTTTTGCTGAGGATTTTTCATCAAGTCTAGAATAAATATTGATGAGGTGTACCATAGAAATCATGCTTTTATAAATGAGCAACCGATGTTTCATAGCATAAATTGTAAAGTATTTTGCATACATGAGGCATTTAGTATCAAAACTTTTTCGATATTTGAATTACTGAAGTGCAGGGGTGCCCACAGGGGGGGGGGGATTAATTTTTGGGGGGATTTTTAAAAGTTATTTAGTTAAGTTATTTATTAATTTATTTTTTTCAATATAAAATTATTATTCTTTTTTCATTTAAATTATTTCTTTCAGATAATTGTTATTATTATTTTGTGCATGTGACTGTGTGTGAGTGTGTTTGGAAGGGGAAAAAAAGAAGTATTGCAGTTTATTCCTTCAGTGTCTATTATGAAGAGTTATAACAAAATGATAACTTCCAATGGCGTAGCACAGAATTTTTTAACTAAAATAATAATAATTATAATAAAATAAATAATATTTTAAAAAGTAAATTAAAAAAAAGAGGGCTGAACATAAAAATAAGAGGGTTGGAAAAACTTTTTTTTTTGGGGGGGGGGATTTGCACCATTGAGCTTGGGGGGATGGGCATCCCTGCTGAGGTGATTTCAAGAACTAAAATTCAGTTCAGGTTTACTTATATTTATTGCAGATATTTTTGTTCACACTTTGTAATGTTTTACACATTAGAGATATTCAGATATATATATTTTTTTGTTTAATGATTTATTTTCATTTTTGTTATTATTATCGTTCTTATTTATTCATTTATTTGTGAATGTAAGATCTAACTTTTGTCAAAGCACTTTTGCCATAGAACATTTGAAATTGGTAGCTTTGTCGTTCTTCCAACAATCAATTTTGTTTTAACATTGTATTTTTAAAAACTATATTAGAATGATATATTCTATTGCGTCAGTATTTATTTTTTCAAATTGGAGCTTTCAAGTTGGAGTTTTTTGGCCAGTTTTTTGGCTCTCTTGGCTTTTATAAGAGGATTTCTGCCTACAATAAGCACGAAACCAGTCCTTTGATAGAATAACCGAGTTGGCAGTATGTTGCATGTTTCTGCCTTAGCCCTGGCTTACGGGCAGTAAACTACTGCTTTATACATAGCGGTATTTAAAAATAACGCAACCTAAAACTGAATAAAGTCACAAAATATAAAACTACTTAACTATTAAAATGTAAATTGAATAAAACTTAACGTAGCAATCTTGAACTAAACATAGCACAAAATAATTTTAGTGTACTTCATAATAAAATACACTATCAATAAGTATCTGTACTGTTTTTTTTTTCAATAATTTATGGCATAAATGGCAATTATAACATAAAACTCATGGAAGCATAAAATAAAAAACGTACCTAATATGTCGAAATTTATCAAGAAGCATTTTAATGTATGATCTGCAGTGGTAGTGAGAAGATATTCATCATGAATATAATATGAAGTGCAGTTCGACAATAGAAGAACATGGTTGCAAAAGAGGCTGAAGCGTTCAGTTAAGCCTAAAACAAAATCCTGAAAGAAGGCAACCATTCATCAACCATTGTTTAGGGGAAATAGAAAAGGCTGAAAGTGCCAAAAAAAAAAAGAGATTTTTTGCACGGAATGTGTTGTAAACAACATTGCCAATAACCAAGAAAAAGTCCTAAGTGCCAGAAAAATTCCTACTAGTTTTCTACAGCAGTCGCAAGGAGAAGCACCGTGAAAGCACCAGCTGGCCGTCAGTGGGAAGGCTGAAAGTGCCACCACCCACGATGAATGTGCCATTTTCTACGGGTAGGGAACATTCATCCTTTACATGTAATGATCGCTGGACTTCCAGCCTTTTAACTAACAAGGTATGGCACTTACAGCGTTTCTCAAAAAAAGATATGATGACACTTTAAGCTTTTCACATGCAAAATCAAGTTATATATGTACAATTTTTTTAAAAAAATCTTGAAAAACAAAAATAAAAACATATTTTGTATTTTTAATGATTTTTTTTACATTTTTAAAGGATAAAGTAAAGTTTTAGGAAGTTTTTATTGAATAGTGAAAATTTTACTTTGTGGCACTTTCAGCTATTTCTATTTTCACTACACAATTTAGAATAAAATAAAGCAGAATATTCAGAATCAAAAGTTAATTGTTACAATGTTTTCATGATTCCAATAAAAATGAAAGAGTTAAATAAGATTGTATACAATTTAACATGTTCGTTGCCAAATAAGTCAGCCACATTTATGAGAAATCTCAATCAGACCATTCAAAAAGTGAAAACGAAAAGGTACAGAAGGACGGATCCTTTTTGCTCATAAAATTTGTACAAAATCCACTGAAGTTTTTGACAATTAATATTTAGCACATTAAGGATACAATCCTGAAATCTGAAATTATCTAACAATGCATTTTTTATTTTTTAAGTTTTATATCACATTTTATACAGTCAATCACTGATGATACATGTAACCTGAACGAGAAGTTTAGTGTCCATCTTCAATGACCGACAAAGCAGCTATTGTGTAAAATATAAATAATGGCAAAATATTCTGTAGCAAATACACCCACAGCTCAATCATGACATCCTGACACCGCGGTTTTGTCCTTTTGTTGGACTCCTCAGTCAGGAATAGCCAATAATCGAGCTGGAGGCAAACATCCTCCTACTGTAGCCAAGATTGCCTTCAAACTGGTAGATAATATTACTGGTAGAGTAGTTTGAAGGCAATCTTGGCTACAACGAGTGTATTTGCTTCAGTTCTGTCTTAGCCCTGGCTTATGGGCGGTAACTCATTGCATAAAATATTCTGTGTTGAATATAAATAATGGTAAAATATTCACTTCATTACAAATCACTGTTAATATTTTATTAACCTTCCAGCGAGCGCGGCAGTCATACCAACATGAAAGGTTGCGCGAATTTCCCACATACTCTACGATAAAGCCACAAACTGTCGACGACAACTGAAAGTAGGTCAAAAGGAAGAACAGCCAAGGACAGGCGATTTCAGTGCCACCAAAACTAAAGGTATAAAATGAAATTCATTTCCAAGGTATCTCTTGCATACGCGTGCCCGCTGGAAGGTTAAGCTAAGCATTAGCAGTGTTTTGAACTTCCTTTAAAAAAAAAAATTCTTTGCCTCTAACAGCCAAGGCGCTGTGGATATGAAGAACAAACTCAATATTGTGCGTTTTCGTTTTCGCAAAGTTCACGTTTCTCTTGAATTACTTCTGATAGATAGCCGCATAATAAGTTTTGATTCCTATTATCTTCAGATTTGAAGGTGATTTTAAATAGCAAAGGAAGCCTAACTAGATGCAAGAAGAAATATTGCAAATCAGTTAGAAGGAGGAGTTAAAAGTCTTCTCATATAGCTTACCTTTTCACAGATGGTTATAATGGACATCAAAGGGCAGACCTGAGGTAGAGTAAGAATGCTTCCGTCGTCCCGCAACCATGGAGAAAAAATGTTTTTTGATACAGCAACAGCATCTAAAATAAAATTCAAAATATTACTTTTGAACAGTGATCGGAAGTAGCACGCTACAAGTAGCGAAACTACTGTAGTAAATACATTTTTTAGTAGCTTGCAGTGTAGTGCGATACAAAAAAATGGTAGTTTGTAGCGATTTCTGGAAACTACTTTTAAATTTAAAAAAAAAAACAAGAAGAAATAAACGAAAAAATCGTGAGAACCAAGAAAGAAACGAGGTACAGGTTACACGAGTACAGCAGTGGACGCAATGAGAAATAAGAACCATAAAAATATGAGCTGATTTTAGATACATCATTTTGGACAAAATAGATTCTATCTGTTTGATGTCATTGATTTGTTTGGCATCATAATTTTTGTCTTCCTTCAAATAATTTTCATGTTCCTAAATATTCCCTGGCAAGAAATTAAAAAAAAATTGAAGGTTGAATATTTTCAATCTTTCAACTTTTGAATCCTTTCTTGTGGCGAATATTCGTAAAAATTGTAAAAAAGATCTAAAAAGGCCAAATTTTAGTAAAAAAAAAAGGAACAAAAAGGAAAAGGAACAAATAAATTCTAAGATAATTCCTACTTCTATTCTATTTTCAAATGAGTTAATTTATTAAACCACTTCAGGGTTGCCACTCAATTCCGGGGGAAAAATTCTCTGTGTTTTCTCTGCATGAATATGCAGTATTACGAACGAGCGAACATTGATATTCTATATGAACATTAATATCCTGGCACAGAAAAAAAACTAACTAAATAAAAACATAGGGAGACAAAGCAGAATTGATTAAAACTGAAATCATAGAATGGATTGATGACTAATCTCATACTCTCTAATTAAATTAGCATAAGCTTTAAAATGCATTTCAAACTAAGTAATAAATATTTTTTGCTTCTATAATTCACATTAAAATATTTACTTATAAATATTTTAATGTGTATTAATACTTATAATAAACTTAGCAAAAAAAAAAACTGAGAAGTAAAATTACTATTTATTTTATTTTATTTATTATTATTATTTTATTCATTTGCGCATAAATTTATTCATTGGTAGTTCATATTTTAGAATTCATTTTGGCAACTTGAACTTTTGAAAAAAAATTAAAATTCCCCGGATTTTCTCTGTTTTTCTGTTGATTTTTCAATTCCCTGTATTTTCCCTGTTTTTTCAGGTTTCCCTGTGGCGTGGCAACCATGCACTTTTCTAATTTTTTGGTCAATCCTCAAATGGTATATGTTCTTTCTTCATTTATTTTTTAAAAATGTAGCAAAGTAGCGACTACAATTCAAAAGTAGTTTGTAGTCGCTACATTTGAAAAAAAGTAGTTGTAGTTAACTACATTTATAACAAAGTAGTTGTAGTTCGCTACAAAAGAAATGTAGTTTTTCGAACCACTGCTTTTGAAGCACTAAAAAGTGAACATATAAAATGAGTTCAGGCATAAAAACGTGGAAATTAAATTAAGAGGAATGTAGGGCAGGATGCGCCGAAAAATACTTCTTTTTAAAAATTTTGATGATGGGGTTTGCGGAAAAGGCGGCCTTTGGGAAAGCAAAGTACACATAAAAAATTTGAAATTTTTTGGTCAATTTCTTGATTTGCCACAATTGCGTTAAAGTTTGGAAAAAATACGTTTTTTTGAGATTTTTAGGAAATTGTTTAAAAATTTTTTTAGCTCCTAGCATCTAAAAATGATTTATATGCGACAAACAATGTAGTTGTTTCTGATAAATACAGCGAAAACAGCATTTTAACGTTTTGACAAAATTTAATTTAAAACGTTGAAAAAAAACAGGAAATTGCCAAATCTTCTAGGCATTTGTGGAAAAGGAAGGAGTAATATCACAGATCTCAATTTTTTTCATAGAATTTCTCTGCCTTCAATGGCAACATTGCTGAAAATTAGATAAGTTATTAATTTAAGAAAAGATTCAAAAGTCTGGAATGCAATGAACATACCTATTTCATATTTTAAAACAGTTCCATTGTCTAACTGTAAGGCTACAACAGATCCGCTAGAGTTTGAGCACATGGCAATTGCAGAACCCTCTATGTCGGATATACTCCTGAAAAATGAATGAGTTAGTTATTTCTTTTCAGAAAATTATAATTTAAGGGCCCAACAACAATTCCGTGTAACAAATTTGACTGCATTAAAAGAAAAAAGAGAGAAAGAGGGAAAAAAACCCCTTCAATTTAAAAATCATAATTTTAACTTTTAAGTATTAATAGTTCTTCAGAATATTTTATATTGATACAATACATGGCATAAAAATTATGTGAGACAAAATGGTTTAAAAATTAGTAAAAAGAAAGAAAAAATAAAAATTTTAAATGCAAAAGAAGTTATGAACAGCAGGAAAGAATAAATAGTTGAGTAATAAGAAACAAAAATTTACTTTTGCGCAAGTTATTAACGATCATCTTTAATGCAGCAACTTTCCTGAGTAAAATTTTCATTTTAAGAGCGCTCGAGACAAATATAATTTATACACTATGTTATTGTAACAATTTAGTTTAAATGTAAATATGACACACACACAATATGATACACACACAGATATTGCTGTCATAGATGAGGTGATTAGTTTTTACCAAAAATTCAACAGATTAGATAAGGGAAAAAATTTAACTTGAAATATATATATATATTTTTTTTTATCTCGAAAAGGTAAAATTAAACGTTTTTAAAATATATATCAAATAATTTTTGTTTCAATAAAACCCAAAGCTTCCATGATTTCAGCAATAAAAAATATAAATAATCAAAGGTGATTTTTTTTTAAAGAATTCTTTTCAAACAACATTCAGCCATTCTGAATGAAATTTACAAATTTGTGTTTGAAACATACCTGCCAATTAGTGTCTGCCCAGAATTGCCACATAGGTCAAACTCGTAAATTTTGATTTTGTTGCTTTGACCCTTCTGCTTATCAGAACAAACACAGAGCAGTTTATTATTCTTGATCCAAGTCCAGTGGCATAAGGCAGAACAATCAACGTCGGATTTTTCTAAGCTTATCCTGTAAGTATGAAAAAATAGTCAAACCTTGTTAATACAAACATGCTTAAAACAAATTACTGATAAGACAATGTGACGCCCCCCCCCCCACCTGGACCCACGCTTCCATTGAACAGGACTGAAATGAATGAAGAAATGAATAGAGCATGAATAACATGCAAGTGCAAGTACAATTGTATACTCATATATTTTAGCTTTTTTTGACATAGGACATTAAATGCATAAGAGCAGCAAGTTTTAAAAATAAATGCATTTCATTGAGTTTTTCACTTGCTTTCATATGCATTTATTTTTACTATTAAAAAATAAAATGGAACTACTTTGTTCTTCACAAAAAAAACATGTTGTGCTTTTTTATGAGTATAATTATTGTTTCACTAAACGATATTAAGCGTTAAATTTAAAAAACATGCAATTTTTAAAAAGAGCAGTGCACTCCTCTTTTCAATTGAAAAATTTTGAAACAGCACATATATTATACTTGGGTAGCTTAAAAAACATACCTATAAAACCTGCAAACTGAATAAGGTTTAATTTTGGACACAAAGCCAGTGCCACCAGCCGCTACTAATTTCAACTTGTAGTCTTTTGGCAAACTTTCTGTTTCAACTGCAGAATCTAAACATATATTTATTAGTCACAAAGAGTAAATTCAACGAAGAAACAAATGATACATTCAGCATAATTACACAATAGAACCTAAATCTAAATTACGGAGCTCTAAAATTTCACATAATCCGAACAGCTCGTAAAATTAAGGCCTAAAATTAAATTAGAAAAACAATAACTTTGATTCAAAAGCTAAGTGTTTTAATGGCAGATAATTTCAATAACAATTTAAATACAATATATAATACGCACAGCTTTGCGTTTATTCAGTAGAATTGAATTCAGTATTTTTTATTGTTGACATTGCAAATTAATCCGCTTGATGATGCTACTTTTTTTTTTTGCTGTACTGTGCATATAGAGATCAAAATGAAATGGAAAGAAAATATTGACAAATTGATCAATAAATAATTTTTTTTTAAATCTTACCTCTGTGAAAAATTACAAGTGTGGAATTATTTAAGTAGCAACCAAACGATGCAGTATTAGGAGAGAAAAATACTGCCTGCACTTCTGATGATAAATTATAAGAGTATGCACATAATGGTGGTGGGACCATCATTTTTCCAAATGGAGTTATTAAAAGATTATCTGAAAAACAAAAAGCATAACAAGTATTAAAATAGACATATTTCCAATGAAGAAAATTAAAATCACTGCAGTCATTAATGAGTTTTAAAATCATTGATAACAAAATACAGTATAAAATCTGTAAATTACGAATTGACCGAGAACATTTCCTAACTTAAGCAGGATCATATCTCATCCCAATTTCATAGATTTGCAGGTTCTAACAATATACCCTATTGCTATCTCAATTTTACTATTTCTAAATCCTATTTTACTTATGTTTACCTTAAAAGAATAATCTAGAAAATTTGAATTAATTGTTTTGGAATAAGGGATATCATTTATACTTTAAAAAGATTGAATTACAGTAACAAACCAAAGGAACATGAAGAGGCTTTAATTTTTTGGAAAAAAAATCTTTCAATTGCGTTTGACATAAGAAAGGACAACAACCCGTACCAACTACTACATGTAGTTTAACCAACTGAATAGATCCCTGAAGAGGGATCTGTTTCTCTAAACCAGAGCAAGAGCGAAACAACCCCTGATCCAGTACCTCAAGAGGTATTGATTTGGAATGGGAATTTGGAAAACTTAGTGATCACGAACATATTTAACATGCCTCAGTCGAGCCAATATTTAGAAAAGTGCCAATTTGAAGTTGGAGTTTTCTGAAAAAAAAATTTTTTTGCAGAAAAAAACTAATATTGGATTTTAAGTCTAAATTGGGTCTAAATGCAAGGAAATAAAAGGGGGGAGGTCAAGGAAGTTATTTACCCCCTCCTTAGATTACTCACTTTTAAGCCGTTACAGATCTGATGAATGTTACAGATCTGATGTTAATATGAGTTACATATTTGAGTTTATGCTTTCAGTCTTCGTTAACATCTCTAAATATGATATCATTTCCTTGGATTTTTAACATAGAATTAAGATAATTATATTAGAGCGATTCCATACCAAATCACCGAAAAAAAAAAAGTTGGTCGCACGACCGACTCGGATTTTTTTTTAATTTGGTACACAGATTGATGGTATAGAGGTATGAAAAAGCCCAAAAGGAAAGTTACCTGCTCTACTTATTTTCTGAGATACATGCCCTCAAAGTTTGTCCGCCACGTTAAAATACTAAAAAAGTGATGTTATTTAATCATTTTTTATAAAAAATCGTACTCATGCAAAATAAAAGTGTTAAATATCTATGGAAACTAGTTACTCCAGGCATTCTGAAAAAAAAATACTAGAACGTTCATAATGAAAATTGCCAAGGTACAGGACTCTTTGAAGTTGTCACCACAAAAACTTGATTTTGAGATTTTGCTAAAATTCAGGCATTTATTACAAAAAAAGGCAAACAAAACCAAAGGTTTTCTCACTTTCTGGTAGTGTACAGGTCCTCCCTGTAAATTGCTACACAATAAATTTTTTGGGTTTCTCACTCCTTCTTGGAAATATTTTAGCTTAAAGATAAGCCGTAAGGCAAAAACTGCGTTTTTGGCCATCTTGGCAGCCATTTTTCTCATAAAGGGAGAGCAGTAGAAACTTCAATTTTTTTTTTAAACAAGCCACTGATATGTTAGCTATTCACAGGAAGAGTTTACTTTTGGTTATTTCTCCCATTAAGAGATATCCTGCTGACAGTATATGCATGTTTTTCGCGACGACCATATGCTTTTGTTCCCCCTCTCATGGACTTAAAATTAATTAAACCAAAAAATAATGATATATTTATTATTAGCTGTATTATCTACCCAATATGTCATGAAATTTAATTTATTAAATCATTGAACAATAAATTAGATAATTGATGAAAAAAAGAAAAAGTATTTCTCTGATGCCTGAGCATTATGCATTCATAATTATAAAGCACTAAATACTTTCTTGAGAAATTAATTAACATGAATGAGCTCTAAATATTTATATTATAAGCATACCCAATCTTGTGATTGGGATACTCCTGCTTTTAATTGAAGAATTTCTTGAATATCACATGAATATCAGGAAAATAAATGAGGTCTTTTCGTTTGATGTAGGATATTTTATGACAAATTTCATTTGATGGCCTACTAACTGAGCATGGTGATAAAGAGCTGTTAATTTCAGCATTGAATTCCATTTTACCTTATTAACAGTTAAATATTTATAAAATAATTAAATAAATAATTTAATATAAAGCCATGCTTGAAGAATTAAAATTAGTGCAACTAATTTATTCCCATACTGATCTTTACAAAATTGACATGCGTTGAGCACTGATAAGAACTGACAAGAAAAAGTTTACTCACTAAAATATTAGTTCACAGATACTATAAAGCATACATTCTATTTTCCACAAAATAATACTGCAACAAAGAACAAGGGTATCCTCCTGTTTATAGCCATCAATCAGGAACATCCAATCACAAGATTGGGTATTGCCTATGAGATAAATATTCGAAGCTCCTTTATTTTAATTGATTTTTCAAGAAATTCTTTAGTACCTACCCCTTTATACCCTTGTTCTTTGTTGCAGTATTATTTTGTAGAAAATAGAATGTACGCTTTATAGTATCTGTGAACTAGTATTTTAGTGAGTAAACTTATTCTTGTCAGTTCTTATCAGTGCTCAACACATGTCAGTTTTGTAAAGATCAGTATGGGAATAAATTAGTTGCACTAATTTTAATTCTTCAAGCATGGCTTTATATTAAATTATTTATTTAATTATTTTATAAATATTTAACTGTTAATAAGGTAAAATGGAATTCAATGCTGAAATTAACAGCTCTTTATCACCATGCTCAGTTAGTAGGCCATCAAATGAAATTTGTCATAAAGTATCCTACATCAAACGAAAAGACCTCATTTATTTTCCTGATATTCATGTGATATTCAAGAAATTCTTCAATTAAAAACAGGAGTATCCCAATCACAAGATTGGATATTGCTTATAATATAACTATTTAGAGCTCATTTATGTTAATTAATTTCTCAAGAAAGTATTTAGTGCTTTATAATTATGAATGCATAATGCTCAGGCATCAGAGAAATACTTTTTCTTGTTTTCATCGATTATCTAATTTATTGTTCAATGATTTAATAAATTAAATTTCATGACATATTGAGTAGATAATACAGCTAATAATAAATATATAATTATTTTTTGGTTTAATTAATTTTAAGTCCATGAGAGGGGGAACAAAAGCATATGGTCGTCGCGATAAACATGCATATACTGTCAGCAGGATATCTCTTAATGGGAGAAATAACCAAAAGTAAACTCTTTTCCTGTGAATAGCTAACATATCAGTGGCTTGTTTTAAAAAAAATTAAAGTTTCTACTGCTCCCCCTTTATGAGAAAAATGGCTGCCAAGATGGCCAAAAACGCATTTTTTGCCTTATGGCTTATTTTTAAGCTAAAATATTTCCAAGAAGGAGTGAGAAACCCAAAAAATTTATTGCGTAGCAATTTACAGGGAGGACCTGTACACTACCAAGAAAGTGAGAAAACCTTTGGTTTTGTTTGCCTTTTTTTGTAATAAATGCCTGAATTTTAGCAAAATCTGCAAAATCAAGTTTTTGTGGTGACAACTTCAAAGAGCCCTGTACCTTGGCAATTTTCATTATGAATGTTCTAGTATTTTTTTTCAGAATGCCTGGAGTAACTAGTTTCCATAGATATTTAACACTTTTATTTTGCATGAGTACGATTTTTTATAAAAAATGATTAAATAACATCACTTTTTTAGTATTTTAACGTGGCGGACAAACTTTGAGCGCATGTATCTCAGAAAATAAGTGGAGCAGGTAACTTTCCTTTTGGGCTTTTTCATACCTCTATACCATCAATCTGTGTACCAAATTAAAAAAAAATCCGAGTCGGTCGTGCGACCCCCATTCGGTGATTTGGTATGGAATCGCTCATTAAAATATATATATTAGGCTAAAAAGTCAAATTTCATTATAAAAAAGCATTTCTTGGAAATAAAAATGAGCGATAAGGTTTTTAGATAAAATAAATTATGAGATTCCCAAATCTAAGCTAATAAAACATTTGTTTTGTTTTGAAACAATACACAACTTACAACTTCAACTTTTTCAACACACAACTCTGCTGCTTGCTTTTCTTTAATTAGTTGCAGGAAATTTAATTTCTTGATCAGAAATTCAAATTTAGCATGCTAGTTATTATCTAATTATTTAGCGAAGTTATGAGAAATTGAAGCACCAAAAAAATAAATAAATAAAATAATAATAATTAATTAACTTAATTTCTACAGTGTCAATTTTTCTTATTTTACTAACTTCTATTGTTAGGTCATACAAACCACAAATGAAGCAATTGTACTAAAACCCATTGCTTTTCATTTTTTAAGAACAAAAATATTCAATATATATGGCTAAAACCTATGATTTTTGCTTTTTATAATTCTGAAACGTGTGAGTTAGTTCTGTAACATATTCGCTGTTTTTCAATGTTACCGCTCTGACTGTTACCGATCTGACAAACTGACAAAGTTTTTTTTTTAATTTCCGAGTCGATCGCACTAAACCAAAATCAAATACATGGTTTTTTCACTTGTACTAAAGGACTATACTTATATATAAAATAATTTTTAAAATAATAAAAACTGCGCATTTTAGCGCGTGTTACCGATCTGATGACTTAAATGATACACATTTTATAAAATCACTTTAAAAAATCTTACCTATAATTTTAGATGCAGAAATGCAAATTTTTAATTACGATGAAACAAAACACCCCACCAGGTACTCAGTATCACATAGTATAGGTGCAGGAAATGATTTTGGGAGCCTAAACATAGATCGGAAGTTATTGTTACCGCTCTGGCGGCAGAACTAGGGACACGCTTATTTCGCATCGGCTAGAAAATCAGGAATCGATTAAAACAAAAATGAAGTAAAATATTAACAAAGGGGTAAAAATAGAATCGTTTTTCGTGCAAGTGCGTTTTTTTGGGAAGTTAGAAAGTGCGCATGACCTGTTTGCATGCTAAGCTTTGCTACTGGGGACACGTTACCGATCTGATTTTTGATGTATAAAAACAATATTTTCTGAAGAAAAAAATTTTTTTTTCTGATGTTATTAGATGAAATGAAAGCAGAACCTTGTCTTCTTTCTGGGGAAAATTATTTTTTTAACTATTTATTGAAATACTAGTGAAAATTCACTTGGGACTCAAATTGGCACTTTTCTAAATATTAGCTCAGTCACCCGTTGATCGGATGGTATTGAACGCAGGCCCCACGGTTACTAGTTTAAAGTCTATCAGGCTACCATGGCTAATTATAAATTTTACACTATAAGCGATGTAGCATTTAATAATTTGTTCATGTTGCGGGTGTGACTTCCTATGTCACACTCAAAATGCATACCTTTTATTTTTTAATTAAAAAGAAAACATTTTAAAAGTTAATGCTTAGAGATACATACATAATGGTTATTTACACTGAAATGTTTTTAAATCAAAAACTAAAATTCAAAATTCCTGGATTAAAATGTGAATATATACAAAAAAATATTATTCACAACAAATAATTGAGCCTGCTGTGCTAATTTGAACAATGACAATCAATATGAAAACAGCCAAATTGAAAGCTTACAATTAATTAATACTTTCTAAAATTAAGAACAATAGGGGAAAAGGTTGCAAGACAAACACATAACAGTTTAACAAAAAAAAAATGAGGACACATTTTAAATTTTTATTGATCTTGACAAATAATGCAGATTGAAAAATGCTTTTGAATACATAATAAAATTATTCATTAACTACTAATTCTATGAAAATCAATTCATTAAAATCTCACCATTATCAATAGATATCACGAGTGCATCGTCACCGCTCATGTAATTTGCATCATGCGAGACTGTAGCCATCCACTTAGCATGTATGAAATCAGCTGACGACGGGCTGTAGACAAAGAGCTCCATCGGATGATACAAATTCCAGGATGATCTCAACTTTTTGTGAGAAGCAGAGTTTTTAACGCTAAAGCTTTGTTTCAAGTACCAATGGTAATTGCTACAAGTCCACAACATAACTGGGGAAAAAGAAAAAATGACACTCAATTAAATTAGACAATCAGTCAAGATAAGTGCTACAGTCAAACTTATTTATCTTGAATTTCATGGGACAGAAGAAAGATTCGAGATACAGATTTTGAGATACAGCGTTTGTGATAAAATTTACAAAAATAAGCAATTGGAGCAAAGTCAAGTACTTAATAGATTTTTTTTTTTGCATTGATATTGTTGAATATTTTACTGTAAGACATGTTGTGAGTCCACGTTTTACTAATTGTGATGACTATATTAGTCGCAAGTTAATAAATACCTTTAAGTACGAACATAGTCTTTGAATGATTGTGCAAAAGATGATTTTTGTCTCCAAGTTATGCCATTGATAAAGGTGACTGGAGATGAAATTCAAAAATGAGAGTCGTCAAAATTTGAGATATAGAGGTTTTCCGGAAAAATCATTCGAGATAAACATGAGAAAAAACATTAAATTTACGCTGTAAAATCAGGGAAATTGAAAAAATTTCGACATCGATAGAAGCAGGTTTGAGATAAACAGGTTCGACTGCACGAGAAAAAAAAAGAAAAAAACACAAAAATAAAAAATTTTCAAATTAAATTCAACGCTAGAAGTATGAACTTCTTAATATATGAAGGCAGGTGTAAAAAGTAAACATATAAAATTATACCTTGAAATTTTTCAGGCAACTGGGAAATTTCTTCAGCTATAATCAATAATATGTTAGAGTCCGTATTCCATGATAAAGTTAAAACCTAAAATGAAACAATATTTATTATGAGCTTTTATTCACTTATTTCTAAATTATTCATCTATATATATTAAAATGGATGTACATATATATTTGTACGTTTGTTCCTTATACAAATCCAGTTTTCGTCAGATTTTCATGAAACTTGGCACAGAGGTTCCTGGATGCACTAGAATTTACTATTCTGTTATGAGTACTATACTTGGAGAATTTTTTACTTTTGTTGATTATTTTTTATTTTATTCATTGCTGCCATGCTTATCTATTTTACATGAAAACAACTTGTATGGCAATACTGTGCAGTATTTTTCTTAATTGACTGTTTAAGGAAACAAATTAAAAAGTTGATTAAAATGAACCCCATTCTCCAAATAATTCAGTCATTAAAAAACAAAACAATAAATCAAATAGAGACAAGTTTCAAAATTTTTAATCAAAAACTCTCTTGAATATTTTGTAATTATTATTGCATATGCATTTAAAATCACACATTCACTGCTGTTTAAACATCAGCTTTGATTATATCTAATGAATAATTAATTATTTCGATAAGTGCAAGTTTTGTGTATATAACTCAACAAACACATTTCCGTCATTTAAAAAATAAAAATACCAGAATTCGTCACATAAAAACACTGGAGAAGTTTCAACTCAGTTGAAACATAGTAGACATTCTTGAAAATATTTAAATCTTCCTGTAACTCAGGAGATCATAATTATAATTTATTTTAAAAATCACAAAAATAAAAAGGCACTTACCCTGTTGGTGTTTGGTTTGAAAGGCAATGCAAATTCTCCATGTTGCAACCCATTTTTTTCAAAAAATATAATTTTATGCTTGTCTGCGTCTTGTTGGCTACACGCAATAAGGTTCCCGGATGGTCTGCAAATACATTTTTAAAAAGAATTATGTGCAAAGAATGAATTGCAATCAAATATAATAGCATCAGTTTTATCCAACGGTAAAATATGTTTTTGGAAAAAAAGTTACAGCAAAGAATAAAACCGAAAAAGTACAAATCTTTTTAGAAGACTAATGATCAAAAAGCAATCAGAACTATGTTAGAGGTCAAGCATCCACAGAATTTTTTCTGACCTATTTCAAAAATACTTTCCAATAATTGTTTTTCCTATAAAAAATATTATTATTTTAAACTTCATTCAAAAAATAAAATTATTGGTATTGAAAAGTTGTAAACTTTTGCTGTATATCTTTTTTTTTTTTTTTGAGAAAAGACAGTTGTTTTATCTACTATTTCTTTGAAATATTCTGCAGGATTTATGAAACCGATTTTACAACTCAGACATGTTGAAGAATACTTAATTGTTCTAGCTCTTTCGTAGCAGTTGGCAGCTCTGAGGGTATGCGGCAGATTTGACTGCCCTGAAATACTTTTGCAAAGCGACTATGAGGTAACCCAACTTAATCCAGTGCCAATTACCCTATCCTATAATCCGAAAAAGGGGTAAATAAAATCAAGATCGGATGTCAACTTACCGGAAGATCACTATAGGTATAATAAGGTAACAAAATGCAAACAAAAACAAATGTTTTGTTATTTAAGCCAAAAAAAAAATACTTTGAGAGAAATACTAACAAACGTTTTAGAAAAGTGAAAGCTTTATCAGAGAAAAGAATTGAGAAGACGTTTTGTAAGTTGCCGAAGAAAAATAATTCAAATTTTAGCACAAGTCGAAAAAAATTGATGCATTCACTCACTTCCAACATACTGCTTCTTCGAGTCCTTCCTTCACTTCACTAGTGCACTGTAGAATGGCCTCTCTGTTCCAGATGCGAAGTTGCCTATAGCCTGGGTACAAACATTATTGATTAACAAATTATCTTTGAGGAGAAAAATCTAGAATCAACACAAAAGTTACCAATATTTACATGCACAATGGTATATCAAGTATATTTCTGTGGCTTGGTTCTAAAAGGGCCAATGACAATTTTTTCACATTCTGTGTTACTTACATCAAAAGTTTCCAATTTAGTAAAACTCAATTCAGTAACTAAACTAAAAATATATAATAATATATATATTATATAAATTATTATATATATTATATATTTATATAATATATAATATAATATATAAAAAATGTCATATGATAAAATAATGTTTCTTTACACTAACAATAAACAAATACCAAAAAATAATAATGGGAATCTTAATATAAGAAAGTTAAAGCATTCTAAAAAAATCTCATAATATCTTTCATCGCCTTTTTCTCGAAACTAACATTTTTGACTTAAGCCCTTTTAGAACCAAGCCACAGATTTAATATTACACTCATAGTCATTGTTAAGCTGTAAGCATGAGCTCAGCTTATCAAAACTGAAAGCTCCAACCTGAGTGAATTTTATCTAATTTATATCTTGTGCAACATGGAGCAGCCAAAGTTAATAGTAAACTATATATTGATAATTTTTTTACAAGGAAAATAACATAATGATTAGCTATCAATTACATAAGTAATAGGCCTAAACTATTGGCAAAAAGATTCAGGCTCATCCGAGCCACTGAAAAAACAACCAACCAGGGCTCGAAAATTATATTGCCTGACATGATCGGGGCATGTAAAAATTTCGATTGGGCATGAATTCTCTACACTTAAAAACCCTGTTGGGCATGTAAATTTTTATTTAAATATTTCTTTCAAAAACTTTATTATTACATATTTTTATGGAAAAAAACCTTATCTTTACTGGAACTAAAAAAATTTCAAGTGTCATATTTAAACAATTGTGCTGTTAATTTAATGTCATTTTTTAATGATTTGGGTACATTAAAAAAATACTTGATTCAGACATAAAGCTGTTAATTTAATTTCTTTTCTGCTTTACACTATGTGACAAATTTAAATGTTTTTAGTAATACACAATTTTAAAAAAATAAGTAAAACTTTTTAAAAAAATCTTGGGCAAGTAAAAATTTTATTTGGGGCATGAAAGTTTTAGAGAAACATGCTCGGCAAGGTATGTAAAATTTTAAAGACTTTTCTAGGCCTGCAACTAACAAGTCTTACTGGACCGTAAGTAGAAAAGAGAGGGGGAGTTTAAATGCATCCAGCAAATTTGCATATTCTTTACGTTTGACGTGATCTTGTTGCAAGAACAAAAACAGCAAATAAGATTAAATGTATGCAAATTCTAGAAATACTTTTCAATAAGTTAGCTCAATACTTAAGTCGTCACTGGTAGAGTAGGAAATTTTACAAGTAAGTGTGAATAATTAGCAATTTAACTCAGAGCAGGAGCGAACATAGACTAATGTGCCCCCCCCCCCTCCCAGCAAGATTTCTAAGTGCACCCCCAGCCCCCGATTAAACTATTTTTTAAAAAATTCCTGTGTAACTTTTAGTGCTATTTTCTGAATTGTGCCCCCTTAAAACTCAAGCGACCCCCCCCCCCCCATGCTGGGGGGGGGCATGTACGGCACTGACTCAGAGTTTCCCAAAGAGTGGTTCGCGGATCCACGGAGTCCGCCAGCTCATGCTAGTGGCTCTGCGGTGCTATCCTGCGAAAAAATTTAAAAAATATTTGAATTGAAGGACGAGTAACACTATTTTTATTAAAAAGGAAAGCACATCTATAGGGAAATAAAAGTTCTTGTTTATGAACACGCATAGTGCAGCAAACCACCCAGAACACCCTATTTTTACACATATTTGACACGTCATTGAGTTTTGAATAGATTTTTACTTCTATGGCTCAAAATAATAATTTTAAGCAACGAGAACTACACAAGAGCTCTAAAAAATACACAGAACAATGAATAAGTAAAGTTAAACAGAGTAGAAAAAAATTGGTTAGAAAAAATAATAAAGAGTTAAATGTATTAAATAATGATTTTTTTTGTGCAAGTGGGGAGGGGCGGTTGGGGGAGTAAGCAGAGTTAGTAATTTTTTTGAGGAGATTTTAGGAACCTGTGATTTAACTTATTTACTGAAGTGAAGTGATGAAAACTGAACTGAAATCTAGTGATTAAAAATAAAAGCCTATAAAATCTTATGTAAGGCACGCAATAGCAACCTTAAAATATGTGAAGCGGAGGAAACACTTACCTTTTATGGCATTTATACTTGAAGTCACAAAATACTCCCCGTCACCTCTCCAACTAATTCTGGGTCTTCCATCGTCATAGGCTAATGCAGGTTTAGGTTCCTATGATTTCAAAAATTAAATGTTTATATTTTTGAGGCATTTTTGATGTCAATAACAAATACAATCATTTTAAGCTATTTCTTTTAGCAAACATTTAAAAAGTCCATCTAAACTTCAAGAAAATATTAAAAATTAATGGTTATGAATGTAAAGTTTTGAAGTAATTTAATATGAGTCATTTGAAATGAAAATTAAACTTATATAGATATAGTAGGCATTCAAATTTCCAAAACTCAAAGTCTTATTACTTAAATATTCCTTTATCTTGAAGTGTTTATCGGGTCCCCAGACTCTTTAGAAGGCTATGGGAACTTCTTTTAACTCAAACTACCAATAACTCTAAACATTTAGCCGGTCCTTAGGGACTTCGAGATATCGAGACTCTACCGAATAACACTGAAATCATAAAGGAAATGAATGAAGCTTATTATTATTTTTAACTTGACATTTGTACGATCAATAAAGTATAGGCAGTTGCCTACTTCACTTAAAATTTCAATCCATTACATTGTAAAAATAAGGGCATTCATAATATTTTTCAGCATCAAGTTTAAACTGCATAATTATATAGAGAGCATAGTATTCATTTATCAAGAGAGTTGATACAGTGATATCTCTACTATTAAAATTGCTCTGTTAAAATGTGAAAGAAGTTAAGTATTTTAATTAGCCCATGAACAGAAATGATGATTGTCTATAATATCACTAGGCATCATTAAAATGTTGAGCTTTTGGAAACAGTTATAAGATTTTCAGTGTATTGTAAATAATATTATCATTATTATTACTGTAAAACCCCGAAAGTAACCCCCTCCTTTTCAAAACCAAACAGATACATTTCAGGAGAGGGAGGTTATAATCGAGATTTAAGATTAGGTATATTCGGGATTTAAGATAAATTTTCATTTAGACGAATAAGGGTATATTCGATGGGGACTTTACTCATTTATTTTGGAATCTTTGAGGCTTTTTATTATCTACTACCGTAACTCGGCCCATTTTATTTATTAATTTTGTAATTTATTTACTAATTAACCAAATTTTAATTCGTCGTTCATATCATGTGACATGAACCTTAAAAGTGTAGTTCGACGCCCATGCCAACAAAGAAACACGTGATTCGACAAAAATTGCGGCCACGTTTGAGATCTCAATCTTTTTACATCCTGATAATATTTAAATTATTGTGGAAGTTTTGAGGGATTTTATTATCTGCTCAAATCTATACCTTGGCTCATTTTATTCTTTTGTTTAACAATCATTTTTTACTTAAGAATATTTTGCTGCTTGTTTATACTATGTGATTAAAACCAAAAAAGAAAGAGAAAAGTGTTTTGACACCAAAGATCGGGTTTTTACCGAATTTGAATGTTTGCTCTTGCTATACATACTAAAAAAAATCAGATAAAATATTTTTGAAGTGTCTTACAACAGGGGTTGGCCCGAGTTTAAACCATACTGTCCAAACTTAAATTTTATTAAAATGTTTTTTTTTTTTTTTTGTGAACAACTATCAAAAACAAATAACAAAAGAAATATTTTTTTTCTTCATAAGAGCAAGTTAGAACTTATTTATTGAATCTTGAACATTCAAATATGGGTATAATCAAACTTTATTCTTGATTTTTATCATGTTCCTTTGAAAATTTTTTAATTTTAAGTTTGGCAACCATTTTCTTAAATTTGGCTACCATTTTGTAGGGTGTTAGTAGCCATTGGCTACCAATTCAAAATTTGAGTGTTGAGGTAAATTGCTGTGAACACCATGACAGTGAAATTTAAAAGAATATTTCCATGCACATAAAATATGCAAAAATTATTATACATACTTATTAGGGTATTAATTTTAAAAAAAAAATTAAAATGATTAACCAACATATTTAAAAATAATAGAATAGTTGACAAAATTTATTACTAACAAAAGGCGAGAGATTTTAGATACATTATCAGTTCCAAAAGGAGCTGCTAAGGGCCCCTAACACACACAAACATGTGTGTGTTACGCCCCTAACACACACAAACATGTGTGTGTTACGGGCCCTTCCCCTAACACACACATGTGTACAAAATGCAAAGAAAAAAAACTGATTGATATGAAAACTAAAATTAAACTTGCAATTAATAACAACATGCAGACTAGCGAAAAGTTACAAATAAAATTTTTGTTTTACCGCTTGTTTCACATGGGCAGCTTCTTTTCCTTCTGACCCGTGAAACTGCGTAGTTTTGGATCCCCAACCAACAGTGATTGGTTTACCTAGCAATAAAAATAAAGTGCATCAAAATTAGACACAGAATTAAACCAGAACACAGCACTAGCAACTTAAAATAGAATTTAGTACGGCAATTTAGTAATATTAGAACAATTACTAAAATTCCTTACCTCTTTTTTATAATGTGTAATACTGGTAATTAGATAGTACTTACACTATGCAATTAGGAAGGATATGGATAGACCTTGGCAATTATAATCATGCCAATAGTGAATTATAACACTTAAAACAATGCCATATACTTCACAAAATTTAATGCATTTATTTGAAAGTTTGCGCTTAAAGTACTTTTTTTCCCAATGGAGCAAAGTTTTACGGCGGTGGCTTAAAATTCATTTAATTTTCCATATTGGTAACACCAATGCTTGATGGATCGTATTACATTTTTGTGGCTGTTTAGAAAAGATGAATAGGTAAAGTAAAAGTAACTAAATTTTTTTTAATAGAAACCCATCATAGATTTCTAAAATACATATACCTTGTTAATTCAAACATGCTTAAAAACGAATTATTGCTAAGACAAACTGCACTTGGAATCTCTGTCTTGTTGCATTATTGCATTTATAAATAATATTTAATGTTATTTAGGCAGCACAAGTAGTTCAGATCAATTGATTTTAAAAGCCCCTTTGAGTTTGTTTTAACCTTTTAGATCCGTGCTATTTGTATAGAAGTTTTCCTTTCGAGATGGGCGGTACAACTATTGAACTGCAAATCTGTTTTCCTCTGAAAACGGGAATATGAAAGGGCAATATGCATTTAGGTATTATGACTTCGAGGTTCGAATACAAAGCCGTAAACCCCCCCCCCCCAGGAAGGATTATGAAATCTTGGAAAAATCCATGGCTCCAAAGGGTAGAAGCGAAGATTTCAAGCCCGTCCTCAAAGGGAAAAAGACTTGCGGTACATCATGTGTATCACCTGGTTCTTAAAGGTTAATGAGGTTCAAGAGTTAATTATGTTTCTTGTTAAAATCACAACTGTTAGAATGTACTAAATTAATTCTTTGAGAAAATCTTGAGATTCTTTTTTTTTTTTTCCATTTAAATGAAATTAAGCTTACTTCCTTGTAAAAGAAATTTTTCACAACCTTAATTTACCAGACTAGACCACCCACAAAAGTTCCACAAGTGGCATGAACCATGGTCTGTTATTAAAAAGTAGCTAACTTAAAACAGTCTAATTGTTGGAAATCGATTAAAACTCAACTCAGAAATCGAAATCTGTGTCAATTAAAACTCATTAGTAATTAAAATAGCAATTTATTAACACAACTCAGAAATTATGCAACTAATGCACCATCTATATACTACAGATAACTGACATCAAAACTTAACTTGAAACTCTACTTAATAATTCAGTATTCCATGAAAAATCAAAAATTTAAAACTCCAACAATGCCAAATATAAACTCCAAGTATAAAATAAAGTGCAAGGCTTAACAAACTCTAAATATAAAATAAAATGCAAGGCTTTGCAGTTAACAGTATTTACAGTTCCATCACTAATGATATAAAAAGACCAAAACTGCCTTTGCCTTACTTTAAGGGTGGCAATTACAACATATTACCTAAGCTTTCCCCTTCATTCTTGAGTTGAATCAAACCACTGCTTGCAGACTCTCGTTGGTGAGCTAAATTTATGTTAGCTACCAGTTTTTCGCTAATCTTAGCTTTAACAAGAGAGCTTTTGCTTTTCGCTTTTACCTGTCATTCCAAAATTTCGAGTTCACAACAAGGGCGAAACTGCAATCTCTAGAGAGCATAATCACACTTGCAATATTTTGCATTTGGACTCGTTTGTTTAGGTGTAACTCTTACTTTGCTTGGCATTTAAGTTTCCTCATCTGATAGAAATTTTCACTACTAGGTCATTCCACGTCAAATCAACACAATTTGGTACAATTTTAGGACAGCCCGTCACAGATCTGGATGAAATTAATTATTCAAATTTTCATTAAAAAATGCCACACTTTGAGACGGTTAACCCTCCCTTTCTCAAAAACTATAGAAGATACAAGCTTGAAATTGGTCTTGTTTTAAAGCTCTTTTAACCTGCTTTAATTTGATGTGCAACTTGATGAAATTGGAATATAACAAATTTAAAATTTAATTAAATTTTAAAGTTTTAATTTCTCAAAAACGGACAATTTTAAAATTCTGAAAAAATTCACAAAATTACTTTCTGTTATTCTCTCATATCTCACCAAGTTTCAGAATGGGATCTTGATGGGATCAGAAGATACAGGGAGGACAAGTTTCACATAGCTGAGAAAATATGGGTTTTTGTACTGAATAGTTAATTTTTTATCTATAAAAAAAGGTGACACAGCCCGCCACTAATAAAAAGCACTGGATTATAAAATCAGCCATTTTATAAAATCAAATCTAGAAGAACAGAATCATTACTATATCAAAACATGTTAAATAGGGATGCACCGAGTAGCACTTTGGCCGAATACCGAGTACTCGGCCTTTCACTACTCGGCCGAGTACCGAGTTGCCGAATACTGAATACCAATTGTTTTTTAAAAAATCATTAACATGCAGGGGTACAGGGTTAGAAATCATTACAAAATTTTACTGGGCTTCCCGACCAGTGAACAGGAATATATACTGGTTAACAGACAACATCACTGGTCCATCTTAAATCATTAGTCACATTTTTTTCTTTAAAAAAATGGTGGTCCTTGGATTGTTTATTATTTTTATGGTGATTCGAGGCGAGTTTTACTGCTCTGGAACCAATGGACCAGCAGTAAATTCAAACCCTGACATATGAACTGATCATTGGAATGGACCTCTGTAGGATAGTTCTTAGAAAAAAAATCCCACTGAATTTAACTTATGTATTGTTTAAAATATTTTATTTATTTTGTCAAATTTTAGAAAAAAGTTATTTTTAAAATGAAACTACATTAAATGAATAAATATAAAGTATCAATTAAGTTGGAATTATATTAATCTATCATTGATTAGTTCTAATTCTCTAAACTTTGGGGATATTAAAATAAAGATTTACTCTATTGAAGCATTACAAACTTCAATATTTTCAAAATTAACTTGAAAATTTCTGATTTGGTATTATAACTTTTTAAAAACTTATACGTGGAATTCAAATTAAAAATGATTGCATTATATATATGTTTGCATATTTTTAATTATTGAAAAATGTGTCTTGAACTCCTCAATTTTCTTACAACTACTCAGTATCGGCCGAGTACCTGGTCCAAATTTGGTCGAGTACTGATTACTCAGCAAATTGGCCAAGTAGGCCGAGTACCAAATATTTAACGAGTACTTGGTGCATCCCTAATGTTAAAACAAACCATCCTTTAATAAAATCATTAGCGCCGTTTTATAAAATCAAGTTTTCGGAGAGCATATGTTAAAAACGGGGGAAAAAAGAAAAGACGAAATTGATGAACACATTTTCACAATATGTTTCGATAATTCATAATTTTCCAAACATCAGGAGAGAAATCTGACTATGAATTGCAACAGAAATAATTAATTCTTGAGTTATGTCACACTAAGAAGTGGAAGAATCGGTCCCTGAAGATGAAGAAATCTCAGTCATAGTTGGTCATAGTGCCAAATTTGGCAAAATCAGTTGATATCAAAAAAGCGCTTTCATTCATACTGTGCACTTTAGAGCATAGAGGAGGCAATACTGAAAGCTACAAGAGCTTTTTTAAATTCTCAAATTATGTTCAATCTTTACTTTCAAATTCTTAATCTCAAACAACAATAAGTCAATATTTTAAAACCCTTGTATAATTTAAAAAATGTCTTATATATATAAATTAAATTAGAATTATGCTTTATATAACTTAAAATAAAAAATAGATAATAATAGTAATTAATTTCTTTTTTTATTTTTTTTTAAACTTTAAAACATTTTCTTTTTGTAATTTTATACATGCTAGCTTATAAAATCAGCTACTTAATAAAATCAAATATCCTTCGAACAAATTAGAATTTAATAAACGGCCAGCTCTGTATTTGTAAGTGTTAGAATATTACAATTGAATACTTTTAGATATGTCATGAGTTTTCATATTTGTTAACTATTTCAAGCAAATGGTAGTTTTTTCTTTGATTAGTTCCTGAGAAATAACTAATTAATAAAAATATTAATAATCTAAAACTCATTTTAATTAATAAATAAAGACAATTAAAAAATGAAGAAAGGAAAAAAAAATTATCAGAAAAGGTGAACTTAAAAATGGATAACCACTACAAAATTGGAAAACTGACAGTTAGTAACCCTTTCATCCTCTTTACTGTTCAGCTTAAGAATGAAAGATAAAAATGAAACAGGCTGGAGGTGGATTAGATTAATATTTTTATTAATTAGTTATTTCTCGAGAACTAATCAAACAAAAAACTACTATTTGCATGAAATAGTTAACAAATATAAAAATTCATGACATCTCTAAAAGTATTTAATTGTAATATTCTAACACTTAGAAATATTTCACCTTTTTTTATACATAAAAAATTAACTATTCAGTGCAAAAACCCATATTTTCTCAGCTATGTGAAACTTGTCCTCCCTGTATCTTCTGATCCCATCAAGATCCCATTCTGAAACTTGTTGAGATATGAGAGAACAGAAAGTAATTTTGTGAATTTTTTCAGAATTTTAAAACTGTCCGTTTTTGAGAAATTAAAATTTTAAAATTTAATCAAATTAAATTTTAAATTTGATATATTCCAATTTCATCAAGTTGCACATCAAATTAAAGCAGGTTAAAAGAGCTTTAAAACAAGACTAATTTCAAGCTTGTATCTTCTATAGTTTTTGAGAAAGGGAGGGTTAACTGTCTCAAAGTGTGGCATTTTTTAATGAAAATTTAAATAATTATTAATTCATAACTTTTGAATGAGGGGAAAGAAAAAATTTTTTCTACTGTTTTCATTCATAACTAGGTTAAATCTCTTCATGTACCAAGTTTCATCCAGATCTGTGACGGGTCGTCCTAAACAGTGTGATGATCTGACATGGAATGATGACCCTACTGGGAACTATTTTAGACAGCTCTAACATTAGGACTATGAACTTTTTTTTAATTTCTGGCAGGAGCTCTTGAAAGAAAGTTCACTAACTCGAGTGTGCATGCACACACTCAACACAGACTCTTGGAGAGAGATATATTAAAAGTAAAGAGTAAAAAATACATTAAGTTAAATGGTAACAGGATATAATGTAAAAAAGTAAAATGTAAAAAGGTAAAATGTAAAAAGATACCATGTAAAAACATAAAATGCAAAAGGCAAAACGTAAAAATATAAAATTCAAAACTCAACAAGCAATATCAAAAACTAAAATCGTAAAATCCAAACGTGCGAAAATAATATAAAAGTTAAACAGGGTTAATCGAACTGCAGTTCTAAAAGTTTGTCTCCGGCCTTCCAATTTTTTTTCATTAATATTGCTAGAGACTGCAGGACATTCTTTAAGAGGGACTATGAACTTTGTCCAACTTTAAAGAAATGCTGAGGTAAACAACTACGAATGAGCAGGTTTATTGAAAATTAAAGTTCTCACTTTCTCCAAATTCATCAGTAGACAGCTGCTTTTCCATTATTGCATCAAACTCCTTTGTCATCAATATTAAGCTATCAGCACCTAAAACAATTACATTTTATCTTTTTGTTAAATTGAACAAAAATGGCCATTTGTACAGAGACTTTGACAATGATTCTAAATAACTAAGATGGTAAATACAAAATAGCAAAAAATATCAATGTTTACTAAGAAGCAGAGTTGTCCAAAGTGGAATCAGCCACCCGGGTTTTTTCGGGCGGGCCCACTCGAAAAAACCCACTATGTCGGTAAAGTGGGTTTTTTTCAAAATTTACTGCATGTTAAAGACATTCATTTTAGAAAAAAACTAAATATCACGAATATTTCGATCAATACTAAGCCTAGAAATTGGTATTGATCAGTTCAGTTATAATATTTAGTTTGTTACAATATTTACTTCCATCATCATCTTCCTTTCCTCACAACTTATTAGGTATTAGAAATAAAATTACACCTAAATTTCACTTTATTTGGTTCTTTTAATACTTATAAGATCAAAATAATGATTCCAATCTATAAATTCAATTCAATATCAATTTAAAATATAATATCAATATAAAAAATTCAATATTACAATGCTGTTTCTACATATGCAGAATAAGAATTTTTTTAGAAGGTTACAGTGACCTTTTTTCAGGACTCCCCTGATTCTATGAAAAGTAAAAGTAAAAGGAGGTGCACAATACTTGAATAAAGAATGATAATAAAATGATTCTTGCAAAAACCCGAAAAGAGTCGAGGTTTTCATCAAAAACCCAAAAACACCAGGTATTTTATCAAAAACCCAAAAAAAAAAACCCAGGTTTTTGATCAACCATTCCCCCCCCCCCCCCCACCAAAAAACGGGTTTTATCAAACCCTGCTAAGCAGCAGAATTCTTTTCAGCAGTCTGCAATGCCGGTT
>JAXGGA010004619.1:0-86270 GCA_038373865.1 Uloborus plumipes
GATTTAAAACAAGTTTCTTTATATGCTCTCTCTTATGAACTAACTAGATAATTTCCCGGCGTTGCCCGCGGGTGCTTATTAATACAACATGGCTCTAAAAAATATTTGAATTAATTTTATCCACATGGGAATATAAAAACTTATTTCATGCTAAAATCAAATAGGTGAGTTTTAAATTGATAATTCATTGTTAATCGTAATCTTTGTTCGAAAATACTTCTATTTAAATGTGTTACATTTTATCAATTAGTATGCTTAAAGGCATATCTCTTTTTTTCCGTCTGTTCAAAGTTGAAAGAAAATGGCCATTTTGAGAAAAATTTAATTTTGAGCTCTTTGAATTTTTTTAAAATTTCAAAACCCCGCCGATGTGAATTTTAGTGCATCAAGGAACCTCTGTGCCAAGTTTGTTGAAAATCCGACGAAAACTGGATTTGTACAAGGAACAAACATACGTTCATCCATTTTAAAAATATAGATGTCGATAACAGCATATTTCTAAGGTGCAAAGTATGCATTGTTTTGAATGGATGTAAATACAATTTTCTACTTTTTCCCGGAGAGCTAAGTGTAACTCTTTACAATCTCACACAAATTCATAGCTAAATTAGTAACGTCAGCACTTCATCCTAAAAGAGCAAGGACACTTTTACCGCGAAAGTTATGATTTTTTAAAAAAATTATAGTGTAAAGATTATGTTTGCTGCAGTCAACCATCTGGCTTAAAAAAGCTTTTCTTGGACTATTTCATATATTTTTTATATTTTCCCAGTAAAAACTACCTTACTTATCTCATAAAGTTACTGTTGCTCAGTACTTAAATCATTTTTATTATCAAAATCGATCTGATCAATGACAAATTCTATAGGTTCATATTGAACTGATTTGAAAGTATAACATGTTGTTTAGCTTCGTCTAACAGGCCCAAAAAATCGCTTTGGTCCACTGGTAGGTCCATCTAGCTTTTGCAAAAAATGCGCAAATTAAGTTCATTTAAATGTATTTGGCAAATATCCCATTGCAGAGGTCTACCAAGTTTTCTTCCAGGTTCCGTATTACACCTTTGTATTTTCCAGTCTTTGTAGTACATCCATCAAAACCAATGCAAATAATTTCCTACTCAAAGAAACAATTTATTGTTCTTGACTAGTCTAAGAAATGTAAATATGTGCTCTCATTGGCTGGAAGCCTGGGGATCGAGGGTGGCACCCAAAGTGCGGCCACTTCCTCGTGGAGAGTCTTGGGTAATTTCAATGAGCAAGCATACAGTTGAATAGTTTAAAGAAACAATAAAATTCTTAAGAAAATGTTTTAAAGACACTTTAAGTAAATATTGAGAGGAAATATTAAATTATAAAATTTCGGCTCGATATTGAAAATACACTAGGTGGCCAAAAGTATCCGGACACTTTCAAAAATTTACATATTTAGATATAACTCGAGAAATAAGTGATCAATTGTTCTTTAACTTTAGTCATACAAAATATATTCTTCACCGAACATTTCCAAGTTGAAATTAAATTACCCTTGCATTTGGGGGACGATAAGAAGGGGGGTCGAAAGAAAAACCGCTTTTTGACCATAACTCTTTGAAAATAGCTCGGAATAAGCTATGCATTTCAGTAATTAATTAGCATACTATGTATAATTACTGTACAAATTCAAATGAACGTACCACTCTTACTTCCGAAGATATGAAACATTTTTTTAAAAAACGGCAATTTTATTTGAAGGGTTTTTGCTCATAACACGCAGAGTTTTTGATCAAACCTTATCAAAACTTCAGGAAAGATGACAAAATACAAGAGAAAGAACATACTAAAACGGTTTTTAAAAATATTAAAAATCCGATGAGATATGAACGTTAAAAGGAAATAATTTTGCACGGCGCATGCGCGAAAGACAGAAATTTATAACTACAAAAATATTGTAGCCTGGTGTATACTGCATCTTATAAAAAAAGTTCCAGTTGAATATCGTAAAAATTGAAAAAGATATCAGCGATCTAGTGAGCTGTAATTCATTCATTTGCAGTCAATTCATAAATGGAGAGGGGTTGTTCACAAATAGTGTGGGGACAATCGAGCATATTTTTCAATGTTAAATTGTATACTGTTTAAAAATTTATATTTGGCATAGAAGTCACATTTCGCCCATTCGGCCAAAAAGACCTTATAAGTAGTAAGGCTCGACCGATGCATCGGCCAGGCCGATGCATCGGCGCCGATGGTTGAAATTTTTTCCATCGGCCATCGGCATCGGCCGCCGATGCCAAAATGGAAAAAACATCGGCCCATCGGCCTCAAAAATCTCGAAATGCCGATGCAAGGCCGATGTTTTTTTTTTCAAAGTTAACTTTTTTTAAAGTGAACTTAAAGTTTTTTTAAAAGTTTTTTTTTAAATCAAACTGGGAACAAGCAGCAAAAAAAAGTTGCAAGCTGACTTTTTTTTTTCATGGTTATTTATTTTTCAATAAAATAAGTTATTCTAAGTGTCGCAGCTTTTAACGAACATGCAAACATTTCTGTTCATACATTTTAAGTATGACCTAGTATTGTTATTTATCTGTTGCCTTTTTAGTCTACTTTCCCGTTAAGAAGAAGAAAAAAAAACGAAAAATTTGGAAAGTAGGGTTTTGAGATGGGGAATTCGTGTGTCGGCCTGATTATCCTCCCCCGCCTACTAACTTTTGAATGAACATTCCGATTTGAACAAACTTTTTTTTTTTTTTTTTGTTGGAAAGATCTCGGCGAGTACAGCTCGTTCCCATATTGATTTTTCGATTTGAACAATTTTTGGTTCAACTTTGAACCGTTCAAACAACCTGTCCCGCGATGCTAACTTTTTAGTGAGCAGTCCAATTTGAACGAACTTTTTTTTGTTCGAAAGATCTTATCAAGGATACTTTATTCCCATATTTAAATTTCCGATTTAAATAATTTTTCGTTAAACATTGAACCGTTCAAACAAGCTGTCACCCCTAATAACTTTTGAGTGAACAGTTCAATTTGAACAAACTTTTTTTTCGTTCGAAAGATCTTGGCAAGGACCTTATTTAAAGCTTCAGTTTGAACAATTTTTTGTTCAACATTGAACCGTTCAAACAACCTTCCCCCACCTAATAACTTTTAAGTGAACCGTCCGAATTGAATAACCTTTTTTTTGTTCGAAAGATCTCGGCGAGAACACCTCATTCCCATATTTCGCTTTTTGATTTGAACCATTTTTCTTTTAATATTGAACCGTCCAGAAAAAGACTTAACATTGCACCTACTGGGAAATTTAAGTTTAATGTAGATCCTTAACTTAAAGGCGGATTTCCTTCAAACTAACTTTGTTAGAAAATGGTTTTGATAAATAATGTAAAGTACTTTTCTGAATAAGCTGCAATGAGGACTCTGCTTCCCACTCCTTGACTCCGACTCCGCAAACATGGCAGAAATGCAGGCTCAGAAGAAAATGACCCACTCCTACCATTATAATTTTAGAGCTTTCTACTTCGACTGACGAAACTAATTTTTTAAAACCGACTCCAACACCGAATCTTCGACTCCAACTCCGCCCCTATGGAAGAAATACAGGCTCGGAAAAAAAGACCGAGTCCTACTATTAGATTTTTTGTGCTTTGACTCTGACTCTACCTGTCGACTGCGATTGATGACTCTGACTTTCCAACTCTGAATCCTCGATTCTGACTCTGACTCAGTAAACATTGCAGAAATGCAGGCTGGTAAAAAATGACCGACTCCTACTCTTAAAAGAAATAACCGTGCAGACGATTTTTCTCTTTGTTTATTCATTTGTTTTATTTATTATTATTATTATTATTTTTTTTTTTTTAGCAGACGATTTTTTGTCTAACAAAAATTTCTCATTTAAGAGAACATTTTATTATTTATTTAATCAATTATTTGTTTTTAATTATTGGCAACGGATTAAAAATGAAATTCGAGACATTTTTTTAGGAACGAAGTTTTTTTTTTTTTTTTGATAAAATGCGTTTTGATTTTTTGGTTTGCTTCCTATTTTTAGTTCTTTTTTTCAAAACAATTAATTTTTCTACGGAAAACTATAAAAGCTGCATTGTTTAAAAGATGCAACAACTTTATTTATTTATTTATTTATTTTTTGTTTACTTTTTAAGTGCCTATTTCATCAGATGAAATCTGCATATTTGGTTTTTAGAAATCAGCTTTATTTGCTAAAAAGGTACGTTTGACATAATTCGTCGTCTCAGATAATTGAAAGAATATTGATCAGATACTAGAATACCGATGTCGATGTACGGAAAAGTAGGCTCGTTTAGTTTTTGACAGAACTTCTTGTTTTGTTTAACTTTATGGTTTAAAAATATCTTCAAGAACTTTTCCACTTACACAGTGTAATTTGTTGACTGGTTCACTTTTTTTGTAATGATTAAACAACATAACGGGAAGTTCTTTTACCAAGTTTGGTATACCTAAATCCACATATTATTGCTGAGGTCTTTTTATTATGTTTATGTTAAGCAATAAAGCAGTTGCCTCTTACTAAACACAGTGTCCGTTTCAAATTTTTATCTCAAACGTTTTCGCACAGTGGTTTCGTAGGTGGAACTTAATTCACGAATAAAAGAGTATATTGCGAATCGATACGGAATTGCTTTATAGAGATTCATGCTACAAATATCGACAATTTTAATAGGAATTTTGTCAAATACCGCCCCGCCGATACCGAATTCAGCATCTTATTTTTTTTCTCCATCTTTGTTGTATCTTTCTTTGTTAGTTATAAAACACTGATTCCCATTATGAAATGAATAAATGACCCATCAAATCTCTTATAAAACATTTATTTTTCTAATCATTTGATTTTTTTCAACCATCGGCCATCGGCATCGGCCATCGGCCGATGGAAGAGTAAAAAAATCGGCCATCGGCCATCGGCCAACTTTGAACAATCGGCCAACAATCGGCATCGGCCCATCGGCCAAAAAATGCCATCGGTCGAGCCTTAATAAGTAGGTGGCCAAAAGTATCCGGAGACCCCCTGAAACGTTGATTTTGAACGATGACGAAATAACCTTTATTTTAAAAATAGCTCTTTGAGGACAGACCCTCACTATGTATGTATTGTCTGCGAATGAATGAAATACAGCTCACTAGACCGCTGATATCTTTTTCAATTTTCATGATATTCAACTGGAACTTTTTTTATAAGATGCAGTATATACCAGGCTACAATATTTTTGTAGTTATAAATTTCTGTCGTTCGCGCATGCGCCGTGAAATTTTTTTTCCTTTTAACGTTCATATATCATCGGATTTTTAATATTTTTAAAAACCGTTTTAGTATGTTCTTTCTCTTGTATTTTGTCATCTTTCCTGAAGTTTTGATAAGATTTGATCAAAAACTCTGCGTGTTATGAGCAAAAACCCTTCAAATAAAATTGCCGTTTTTTAAAAAATGTTTCATATCTTCGAAAGTAAGAGTGGTGCGTTCATTTGAATTTGTATAGTAATTATACATAGTATGCTAATTAATTACTGAAATGCATAGCTTATTCCGAGCTATTTTCAAAGAGATATGGTCAAAAAGCGGTTATTCTCTCGACCCCCCTTCTTATCGTCCCCCAAATGCAAGGGTAATTTAATTTCAACTTGGAAATGTTCGGTGAAGCCTATATTTTGTATGACTAAAGTTAAAGAACAATTGATCACTTATTTCTCCAGCTATATGTAAAAATGTGAATTTTTGAAAGTGTCCGGATACTTTTGGCCACCTAGTGTATCTGAAAATTCGGAAAATTTGGATGAACTTTAGGCCTAATGCGCAGACTGAAATCATAATCTAAAATGGTTCTAAAAAATTCCTTGTATATTTCAAACTTTTTCTTCCATTTAATAACCACCCGTCACTAGTTTTATCATTTGCAATATTTTTAAAAAAATATGAAAAATCTAAAAAAATTCAAAATTTTTAAAAGTCCAAATGCGCAGACTAAATATGACGCCGCAAAAGTGAAATATTTTACAGAATTGTTATTTTTCTGCATTTACAGTAAATGAAAGGTACCCGTTTACGAAAATCAAAAATTCATTTTTTTCGCTCCACCCTAGTGTTTATGTGTGCATGATATGTCTACTTGTTTGTAGTATTGGGAAAAATTAAAGTTTTATTGTTTACAACTTTTTGTACAATTTTAGAATTTTTTTCCAACAATTTTAGTTCGAGGCGTTCCTACATTTCCCCATCATTTCACATAAATTCAAAAAACAAAAATTTCTTGCAATTCGTTACTGAACAAGTGTGTTTTTTTTTCCACATAACAGTTTTCATTTTAAATAGAATTTGTTTTAAAACACTTGAAGAATGTATGAAATAAACATAATTTGTACATTTTAAATAAAAATCAAAGCATTTATTCTATTGTAATTAGGAAATCAAAGAAAATATAGAAAACATAATTAATCTGAAATTATGTTAATAAATACGACTCCTTGCATACAGGCAAAATAAAAGTTCGCCTCCAACTATTTTTTATCAATAAATACTGTTCATTCTTAGTATTTAAAATGTTCAAGAGACCCGCCATTACTTAAAACTAATATTATCTATGAGGGGATTTAGGAGATGAACTTTTTTTTTTTTAAATTTTAAATACAGCGTATACAAATATTGTCTTACAATAGGGAAGGTATTGGCGGGTACCACAACTACTGTGCTCGAACTGAGAATGATAAAAAAAACTGATTAGCACGTATATTTGTGTACCGTTTCAAAAAAAGTGCCTCGCTCCCTAAAGTAGCGTAGTGTCGTACACGCATCTTCCCTCAACATTCACTTGGCGTTTTATTGTTCAGTAATACATGAGAAACAATAGCTATTTTTATTTATTTATTTATTTATTTATTTATTTATTTTTTGACAATAGAAATAGCACAAAACATATTGCACTGGCGTGATTACAAATCGAGCTCAATCCCTCCCAATAATACTAAAACGGTAATGAGTATAAAGAACAATAGGTATATAGTTTAGAAGTGAGAGCATTTTATTAAAGTACATATAAAATTGAAAAAATTCCAAAATACGAAATCGAAACTCACTAAAAAAATTTATTTAGCAATTTTTTTAACCTTCTAAACTTCTACACTGAGCCATCGAAGCCCAAATAGCGTTTGAAAACGTTACTCGTTCAAAATCGTGCGTAGCTGTTCTTGTGTTTCTCATTTTCGGAATTTTCATTAAATATAGGCTCTTGGTACAAATTTTTAAAATCGCGAAATTTGCAATAGTCGTTTACAAGAAATCTCCTCCTCCCCGTTTTTGAGAACTACATGTTATTCTCTCACTAGTTTTCGCCACAGAAAAAATGTTACCAACAGAGGCCATCATAAAATTGCATTCCAAAATGTTTTCAACGAAAACTCGCCGATTTTTAAAATCACAGAACGTTATTTCCGAAGTTTAGTATGTAATTGATAAGTAGTTGAAGTGATATCGAAAAAAAAAAAAAAAGACTGGAAGAAGCGGAGAGAAAAGGTTTGTTTCTATCTCTTTTAAGCGGATAAGACCGGCCGATTTCAGATCAGCCTATTATGCAGACTCCAACCCCCATATAACTAAATTCTATCCTGCCAGATAGATTTAAGCTAACATCAATGCATCCGAGCAAAATCTACCAAAGCAAAGTTGCACATTTTGTATGGTTTGTGTTGTAGCGTGGGGGCGCAGTTTACGCTGCTCGGAGTGTCTATCTAATTTTAATCATTTAGTCGGTTTGCACTTGACCAAAAAAAAAAAAAAAATTAATCGGTCAAAATGCCGCCCCCCCCTGGCTGCTGCGCCCGTGGCAAGAGCCACTTCTGCCAACCACTAGCTACGCCACTGCCGGCACGCGAGACGTTGGCAGGCTGCCAATCTAAAAGAGTTACTACACGGAGTTCGAGGTCTAAAATGAAAACAATTAACAGTTTGTTGTTGCTGAAAAAAGCACTCATTTTTAGTTTCTCTGTTTTTTTTGCTAATGTTCAGATTTTTTGTCACAATTATGTATAAAAAAAAATTAAATTTATTTGTATTCGGTAATTCATAAAAAAATTTATCTTTGGGGACACGTACGGTCCATGGTCCAATACGTCAAAATTTGAAAACTTATTATAAGAGGAAAGTGTTTATTGGATACAATACTTTAAAGAAGAAAGTAAAAAAGTGCGGGAGATCTTTATGCTTCGGAACTTAGAGTTATACGTAAATAGCCTTCTAAACTCTGTCTCATATGTGGGGAAAAAACAGAAGCTGAGCTTGCGCGAGCTCCTACGCAAATTAAGTGTTGAGTATACCATCTAAAATTAAAAACAATGAATTGAAATTATAAGTTTGTCGTTATGCGCCAGAATGTGCAATACTTTTGTGTATGTGAGTATTTTTTCTTTACCTTTTATTGTATTTCTATTCTTTGTACAAGCTTCTATTTTATTTTCCTGGTGGATTGTAATTATTTTGATATGTATCATCAATTAAAAAAAGAAAAGGAAAAAATCTTTTAATTACACAGCAATAATTAAAAGCTGTAGTAAATTTTTAGATTTTTTTCTTGAAAACTAATATTCCTCCAACCATTTAAAATATTTAAAACGAGTTGTGTACGACTATAAATCTAAAGGCTTATCGAACTTGAATCCCATTCCGATTATAATCAGATTCAAGTTCCCATGTGTATAATTATCGAAAAGGATAATTAATAACCATCATAATTGTGTCAGCGTTACTGAAGTGATCAAATCACACGAAATACCGGAATTAATTGCTTTCAGAATTTTTTTTATTGCGAAATAAATTCTAATTAAGGTGTGATTAATTGTTCGAGTCTCATTTGCAATTTTGACAAACAATTTTGAATGAATGATATAAGTCTGAGGCAATTTCGTTTGGATCATTTTCAGGCAGGCTGAAGTTTCATTTACAAATTTCCCACCTTATTAGCATTAAATCGTACTTACTGCGAAAACTAGGTTTTGAAGTAAGCAAAATGTTTAAAAATTGAAGCAAAATAGCATCAATATTTTAGGCTAACAATACAAAATTGTTTTTAATTAGAAAAAAAATAATTCTTATTAATAATTGTAATTTGTAATGACGGATTTATTTTGCTATCTCGAAGGACATTGTTTCTTTTAAGGACTGAAAAAAAACCCTTTGTGCTTGAAGAGTAAAATAAGATTTCTCAACGTTTTATAGCACAAAATTTTGCAGATTACTGCAAACACGTGTTTTGGGATTTCAAGGAATCTCTTTTTCAATGCAGCGAAATGTGAACTTTTGGATGATAAGTTATCCGAGAAAAGCAACACGGTGAAATAGAAGGCAGTTTAAATAGCAAAAATCAGAGAGTAACAAAACAAACAAGACGTAATGATAAGTACTGTCTAAAATTTTTTCGTGCGACCTCCGCCGCATCTGCGTACGCGCCAAGTCTCTTCTGACTTTCTCGCAATAGGGGGGAAATGTGCTCATCCTAAACCTATCTCCCCTTTTTCAAATGGAAGCGTTCGTGGCTGCCAGGCGCACAATACGCAAACAGACAGTAATACATTTTGGCTCTATGTATCGTTTTGTTTGCTCTGTTGATCTCCAATTTTCACTATTCAGACTGTCAGCTGTTCCACACCGTCTTGTTTTCTTTTCAACCATTTATTTTTTACAGACGGATACACAGATACGTCAAACTTATTACCTACCCCCTTCCTTGTTGGGTTGGGGGTTAAAAAAAATCTATTTAAAGTTGTATTATAAAATACATTGCTTTTTCGTTATTTTTTATGTATTGAAACTTCGAAATTTTTTTTCCAATTTCAATAATCCATAACTAAGATATGAATTTGTTTGTAAGAAAAATATGTGAATAGAAAATATCACTTTTTATTCAAAACGTTAAGAAATATGTTAGTGTTTTTGATGTTTAGTTTTTCATGCATTATTATTAAAAATTAAGGAAACGTGTTATCATTACTCTGTATTTACTTTTTTAGGTGTTTTAGTGGGAAACTTGAAAATGGCTGATGTACGGGACGAAGAAAATGAAGAAAAAGGTAAGAAAATTTAACCTTTTTAACATTCTTTTAAGCAACTGTTCTGCTTAACATTTAAAGCAGTGTTTCTGAAAATTCGGCATGTGCCACACTATTTTATTTATTTTCAGAGAACCATCTGAGATTGAAGGTTTTTTTTTTTTTTTTTTTTCTTTTTTAAGGGCCCTGCTCCACATCAGCGGAAAACGCGAGCGTAAAGCAGAAACGTAAAATGGAGCAAATAGTGTTCCTATGGAAAGTACCCGGATGTTCGGTTTCTGCCTTCAGTTTCGGTCGCGTTTTCCGCTAATGTAGAGCAGTGCCCTTAGTTTTTTCTCTCCTTCTTCTTCCTAAATTTTAATTTTATTTTTTCGTTTTATTTGTATGTGCTGCAACTTAAACTATGTACCAACGGAGGAGGAGGGGGGCATCAGTATTTTAACCCTTTAAGCAGTTTGCCCGGGCAGTGTACGTGCTACCCGAAACTGGCCTCATCTGGTTTGCCCGTACGGCGTACGGGCGTCGATATTTTCTGATTTCCTTTTCTGGTTTGCCTGAATTTTTCGTTATTGAAAGATACTATGTAGTAGTATTGTTTTTCAACAGATGCTGTGGCTTGTCCATGTAAATGAAATGCTTTTCATCCGGGTTTTTCTATGTAGCGGGAAAGCGGGAACTTTTTGTTCTACTGTATGCCGTGCTTGTGAATCTTATGGAAATTATGGATGGAATAGACGACGAAAATGCTTTTTTGTTACATGATTAACTACATTCTGATACAGATATTTCTTCTAATTATTTGGATTATTCCTCAGATGACTCGTGCAGTGAGCTCAGCTTTGATGAAGATTTGAGTTCTGCAAGAATTTTTACCGAGATTGATGTAAAAAATCCACCTGTTCGGTGTCCTCGATTTAAATTTTCTAGTATTCCCTCTGTGCACGTACAATTTGACGACACTTCTGATGTTCTACAATTTTATGAAACATTTAGGGGTTTTGTGACCAAAATTGTAAAAAAAAAATGTTGTAAAAGCATTAAAAACGAAAAAAAAAAAAAGAAAATTCTTAATATTCTTATTCTATTAAGTATAGTACGGAACTATATGCAACAAAAAAATATGCCTTTTTTGGAAGCGTTTCTGGTAAAATAATTGACCGCTTAAAGGGTTAAACGTGGACATGACAAAAAAAGAAGTTTGGAATTCTCAACTTTAGAGTGTTCATTAGGGTACTGGGGGCTTAATTTTAAAAGTTAATACGAATTAGCCTAATGATGGAAAAGAGAATTTCTGCGAATATGATTATTTCAAACTAATTTTCTAATACGCCTTGACTATTACCAGGTTTGTTGTACAGTAGTGTTTAGCCGTGAGTTTAAGACTTACAAAATAAATAAATAAATAAATAAAGTTGTGAATATCAAGGACGTTTTGTTAGTTGAGGAGGTAGTGAAGGTAATCTATACAGTGAGTTCCGTTTTCCATTTTCATCATAGAATAATTCCACATTAGGGTGGTTCAAAAACATTTTTTTTTTGCTACGGACCAAGGCGCACCCTACTTTTTTTACATTTATGTATGAGATCACTTCCCTAAAATTTTAGCTCCCTACTCTTAATGGAAGATGGTGCTCAAACACCCTTCATTTTTCCGCTTTTTCGTAATTTTCACAATTTTTGAGTTTTTCAGACTAAAAAGTCCATTTTCTTGGAAGAGATTTTTTTTTCAATTATTCTCATTTTCCAACGCATAAATATTAGTTCAAACAATTAGAAAGTTTGTTAATCGTTTGAATCTATATAGCAACACCTTGAATACAATCGATTATTTAGTAGATCGCAGCATGCAATGTAGATTGCAGTACTTCTTGTCTACATGTTGTGCTATGATTTTCAAAACTTACGTTTGCAAAAATAGAGTTGTGGAAGAACTGTGCAAAATGTTTTCTATGTTTTTAAAGTAGTGGGATGCAGAGAAGAAAATTGCAAGATTTAAAGTTTTAAACTAAAGTGCTAATAGTATCACAAGAACACTGAATTAAATTACGAAAACTAATTGCACAAAATAAACAATTGTAGCTAGTCTGGCATAAAACTAATCTGAAATTTAGACAAAGATATTTACTTCATGCTTACTTTGGCCATCATATTCCTCGCAAGTTCTATTCTTTTTAATAACTTAAAAGCGAAAAAATGTTTGGCAAAAAATTAAAAAAAAAAAAAAAAAAAAGAATGTTGCACATAGAACTTAAAAAATACTTTAACAAGTTTGAAGCTTCAACACTGTGAGCTTTTTATAAATCTATAAATAAATATATGATCGCTGATTATAAAGAGACAATTGAGTTATTATTAGTCAAATAGGGAGCTTATCTGAGAAAATCCAGTCTCTTACAGACCTCAAAATATTTATGTTCCTATATAAGAAAGAGATTTTTCATTTAATCATGGGAGAAATAACCTAGGTACAACACTTTCTACAGTTTTAGCGCCTTTCTGTACAGTACAACAAATAGATTGAACACTAATAGATGCTCCATTTGCTATTAAAACTTCTGGGAATATCTGAACTTGGAAAAAAACTTATAAGATATGGACGACCTGAAAATTGAAATAACAACTAGGACAGTTTTATTAAAGTACTTGTGACACCTTTCTGGTGAATTAATTAGTTTGACTTAGTTTTTCGTATCAAATTCTAGTTGAAAGAAAAACAAGTTATTATAAGAATAAAGATGTGAAATATAACAAGTGTAGTACAGAAGAATTGAATTTTTTTCAAACATGAATATTAGAGATTATTTTCTAACATTCTTCGTCCTACGCCCCAACGAATGCAAATGTAATATCAATCACATATTAAAAGAAAAAATTTAAATAAATAAATAATGGTAAATAACGTTGCTGAGGAAAATGTTCAAATATTTCAAGAATTTAACAGAATTTTTTTCAATAATGAGGACAGTAAGGAGTTTCTTTTACCTGCTGTTGAAGAAAATTGAGTACTTATCCTTGCTGAGACAATAAAATATTCAATACTAAAAGTCTCTCTCTCTCTCAAAAAAATCTATATATTATATCTCTATATATTATAAAATCTATATATTAATAAATCTATATGTATATGCATAGAAAGTTAAATTGCATAGCCATAAGTTTAAAAATTTTGGCTTTATTTAAAAACTTCTAGCAAATTTCAGTATAACAACACTGCTTGGCACAAAATGAACTTCAAATGTATCTGACACTATCGATATGTATCTGACACTATTTTTGCTGTTTCTTATGTAATATGCTCCACTAAATCCAAACATGATCTCCGTTTCCCCCTTCACGGTAATCACTCGAACATAACTGGAATGAATATAATCAATACTGAAAAGTTCTTTACTGAGTTAAATCTGCGGTGCGACTCATATGTAACATGCGATGTTTCCAAGATTTTAGAAAAAATTTTACAGCTTGAAAAATTTTTTGGACGTGGGAGTCATAGAAGCAGTCCAATATTATTGTGTTGCACCAAAAAATAAGTGTAAAATTTTGAAGCTGGAAAAAATGAGTTGTTGGTGATATGTTAAATATTTTCTGGAGGGGGGGGGGATTACCCCCATGAGCCTCCTAACTTGCGAAAAGTGTTTATGATTTTGAACTTTTCACCTCTCTAGGCCTATAGAAGAATGTTAATAGTAAATATACTGCTTCCTTCCCCTCCAAATAATATCTATGAAGTGGCCGAAATCTGATGAAAATAGGAGGGGAGGGGGGGGGGCGCTATTTTCGAAAAGTGGGAGGCAATGTGGGAAAGGGTGGCCATATTAAGACTCAGGGGATCATTGAACATAAGAATCATCAAAAATGATAGCAAACACCTAGAATTCTTTTTTTTTTTTTTTTGCCGCTCAACCGAAAAACGTTTGAAATTGACAAAAACTGGAGAACTGTTTGAGCTTTGAGCATCGTCTTTTTATTTAAGTAGGAGGTTGAAATTTTGACAGTATATTAGGGTGGATAAAGGTAAAAAAATGAGCCACCGCCGTGACCTCTAGGACAATTTTTTTTTTTACCATAGATTTGTGAACCACCCTACTCCACATGTTAGTTTTAGCACACACCTTTTTTTCAGTTGAGTCACTAATCAGCAAGGAAGGACTTTCAGATCGCTGCCTATATCCGGCTATATAATGTTTGATGAGTGTTAAAAAAAATGTTAAAAATGATCGATATTATGACTTACAAACTTACTGAAATCTCCGGAATTGAAGCCAGTTTAACTTGATTAGTGTGGTATGGTCATATAGGTTGAAAGAAAACTTTTATTTTATGAGAGAGAAGTGCTTTTTTTTTTTTTTTAATTTTGAACCAAATGTTTCATTTATTTATTTATTACTTGTTTGTGTCAACGACTGTTCAGGGAACGTGCAAACCTCGTTAAAGGCATTTCAAACTAAGCAGACTCATAAGCCATTTTTTTATCAAAGCATTTCTAATTATTGATGTGTTTTGAAGAAACCGCCGTCCATTAAATCGCATAAATATTGCAGTAAGAAGAAAAAATTCTTATGCTAATCGCTAAATGAGACTAAGAAGGAAACATCCCGCTAAACTTTACTTGAGAAAAAAAAAAATCATTGGTCTTTCCACATTAATTGAGCAAAGTGTTAATTGATTATTAAAACGTAGCTGAGAGCTTTTAATCTGAAATCAAAAACGCCATACTCAAAAATTAGAGGGAAAAAAACCTTTTCAATAATAGTGTTTTTGAAAGTTAAATTGGTCTTTATTTATCCCATCTTTGTTGTGTTTGTTTTGCACGATTTTTACATTTTGCATGCATAGTAACTCAGAGTTATCTTCCAACTTTTATTTTTTCCTTTTCTTTTATTTTCCTTTTTTTTTCGTTGTTTCTACATATATCGCTAATTACTTTACACGTGGAGAAGCTACGAAAAACGGGGTGGAAACAAGACCTTTTCTGCTTGTTTCCAAGTGAGAGGTAGAGTGGTCTAAATCGGATTCTTTGCTCGCTCTTAAAGCCGATTTTTATATTAATTTTTTATTGACAAAGACGAGTTATAGTATGACAATTTCTTTCTTAAGGTATTTGTATAAATTGTAGCAGTGGTGACTTTTAGAGCTACGCACTACGTTTTAATAAAAATTCTGCATTAATTTTCCGGAACATGTGCTTTTTTCCTTGTTAAAGGAATCGTAGTTTCTGACCTTCTGGTGGAGGTTCTGACCTCCACTTTTAAAGTCGTAAAAAGATTTGGTAATTTTTTTACAAAGCAAAAATATGGGTCAGCAAACAAAGTAGAAAGTTTCTCACATTTTTTACTGTGACTTTTGAGCTGATCTATTCATGATCCCGCTTTGAAAATTTGGATGTGTGCAACAAAACGCATTAAAAATCACATATTTTATTTCAAAAATTTTGAAAGATACTATTCTTCAAATTTTTGAACTTTTAAATTTTAAAATTTTGTGAAAAGTAATTTTAAATACTATATTAAGCTACAATATATATATATATATATATATATATATATATATATATATATATATATATATATATATATATATATAGATTATGAGTTTAAGATGTTAAAAAGTATATATCGGAAATTTCCTGAAAATCTGAGATTTTCAGGTTGAGAGGTTTTTTTTTTATTGTATCTAAAATTAAGAGAAAAATCCATATAAATAAAACAAAGAATATGTATATATATCTATATGCGTATGTGTGTGTACCTTATACAAATTCACTGATGGTTTTTGAGCAGGAAAAAGTACCAATCCGTTCGAATTTCGAATAAAGGACTTCAAAATGGCTCTTTCTACTTCAAAATGACTCCATGTAGCGAAATACTTATCGGATCTTCTCGATCTTGGTCTCATTCGAAAGAACGCAAAAAATACCTGTTAGGAAAATTCCTTTTCGAAGGTTCTCAAAACTACTAATCGATATATCCGATCTGAAGAAAGATATGGGTATTTGGAAATTTGGAAATATACATTTTAAATTGGATTTATAAAAATCATCTGCACGATCGTGAAAGAAATTAAATAGCGTGAAATAAATTATTAATTAGAAAAAGGTGTTGCCATTTTTTTCTTGAACATAAACAAATAAAATTCTTGCTTTTGCTTTTACTGTAGCGGGGACTTAAAACTTTTTTGGCTATTGATTCATTTTTCGTACTACGCAAAATGTCGACTTTAATCTAATCGGGACTTTTATAGACAAGCATTACATGACATAAATTTTATTCTCAAGGGCAGAGCCGGGCCACGCAGCTAGTTTAAAATGAAATAGAATAAAAATAAAATAATAAAAAAAATAATAGAAATATTTAAACCTGAAAAAAATGTAGGCACATAAAAAAAAAGGATGAAATAGCGGAAAAAATGTTTCATTTCATTAACTTAAAGTATCAAAAAAAAAAAAGTTTTTGCTGCTATTGTATGAACTTGGATCTCTCATTGTAGATCAGGCAGCTTTTGCTGTTTCTCTTCTGGTTTAGAATACATGATAAAGCATTAATTTTGCAAATTGGTTAGGCACTGATTCTTATCCTAGTAGTTTTGAAGGCACTTAAGTCTGTTAGTTTTTGAGGTATCCATAAAGGACGAGGGAAGGGGGGATTCCACGGGAAAACAAAATTTTTGTCCTTCTTGTGACAGCTCCGGATTTTATTTTAAAACGTGCGATAAGGAACGTTTTTTGGTCTGAGAAATCACTCATGTTTGTGTGATTTCTTTTTCAAAAACATGTTGTTTATTACATTTTTGAGCATAAATTCTGAAGTAAAATATAGAGTGGTCTCTATACTAGGGATGCACCGATTAATCGGCAGTACCGATTAATCGGCTATAATCGGCCACTTTGCCGATTACTAATAATCGGCAAAATCTTGCCGATTAATCGGCGAATTTTTTAAATTTTTTACATTATCTTTCAAAGTATACCTTCACCAAGAAACTATGATAAATTGTTTTATTAACAGTAAATAAATGTAATTTTCTGAAATCCTTACTATAACATACAGTGTGAAAGTGTATACAGAGTGAAAAAAAAAAAAACAAATAGTTCATAGAAAACGTAAAACTGATTGGAATATTAAAAGATAACCCTCTGCAAACTCCTAAAATTTTAAGTTGGAATTGAAAAACATAAATATTTTATTTCATTTAACCCTTCACTGCACGGTGTGCCATATCTGGCACAAACCAAATAAACCCTTATATATTCCTATGATTTTTAAATGCAGTTAAACCGAGCTTTGTGCCCCTTCTGAAACATTGCTATAACAGTTTAGTGTGATTTTTATGCACTAGTTAGTTGCACTAGTCTAGGTATTACAGTTCTTGCTTTTGAAAGAAAGAGTGTCTGCATTTCCGTTAGAAGTGTGCTTAGTCATTATTTCCTTTGTTCTAAAAATGTTTAAATACACTTAGTGGAAAGTTTGTTTATACCACTTATGGCACAAAACACATTGTAGATTATTACACTTATCGGTATACAAAGCATATGCTATGTGCTTTGTGCCATATATAGAACAAACAATTGAAACATCATTTTTGGTGCACATTTTTAAGATTAATTTTTTTCTTCATTTTTCCTGAACTCAGGGCTATTTAAAAGGTAAGAAATGATTTATTTCATGAAAATATAAAAAATCGTGCAGTGAAGGGTTAAAATCAGTTAAATTTTGCTGATCAACCGGCGGAAAAGATGTTTTGAATAAAATTAATTCAACAATTTTTGAACACAATATTACGATGGATAAATTTATAAACAAGAAATAAATAATTTTCTGCAAACACAAGAATTACACGTTTTACGAAAGTGTAATGAGTAAAAACAAAACAAATAATTCAAAGAATGAAATACAAAATAATAACAATAATAATAATAAATTACCTCTCAGTTGATATAAATGATTTAATAATTTGATATTCCTATTCTGAATAAATCTACATTTATAGACAATGTTGCAACATTTTTCATGTCTCGATATTTTTCTCTTAGCCTATTGCTTTTAAATAACCTTTAACTTTCAAAGAACAAGTCTTGAATTAAATGGCTACTTGTAGTTGAAAAATAAATTTAAATTAAGAACATCCCTAAATTAAAGTGCTTATCACAGCTCCCCCCCTCATTTGTTTTAATAACTATTATAATGTCTAGTGTGTTAATGCAATTTATTTACAAAAATATTTTAAAAATTTCGAAGGAAGTTGATAAAATTTTGAAATTATTTAGCATGGAAAAATGGAGAAAAACAAATATCTTGTCACAAACAAATAAGTAACCATTTCTAAAAATCGGAATTGTATTAGAAAGGGTAAAAACAGTGAGGGTGAAATTGGTAATATTAACCGCTTTCCTTGCACATTTTTTTTTAATTACAAAAAATCATCACATTTTTTAGTTTTATCATTAAATGCAAGAAAAGGAAACAAAACAAAATATGTAGGTTTTAATTTGAATTTTTAATATTTTACAGGTGTAAAAATCATCGAGTTTCACCCGAGTTTTCTCGGGATAATAATTACCTGCAACTCATACGAGCCCGAGATAGCTCGGGATAATCAGGCAAGCGGTTAAAAATAATAAACCCGAACATTTATCGGCTCTGCCGATTAATCGGCCGATTCTCATTCGCCGATTAATCGGTAATCGGTAATCGGCCAATTTGCTTATCGGTGCATCCCTACTCTATACTATACTATACTATATCTCTATACTATACTACTCTATACTATACTAAAACTATACTATAGATTAGGAACTTTTCTTTCGTTTAAAACCAGCGAAATCAGTAAAACTCTTAAATTATGAGTGGGGCAGTTTAAAGTTGAAAAATAATTGATCAATATAAATTGTTAAACGAACTTTAACTTTCTGCAAGCCTTGTTTCAAACTTTGTGGAACACGAGAAGTTAATAATTTTTTTGTGTTAAATTAAAAAAAAAAAAACCCAAAATGACTGTACTTATTCGTCACGTTAAAGACGAAAGAGAAAGCGCATGACTGTACACATAGCTTAAAAGATAAAATGACTTAGTTTTGCGAGGACAATAAGCTACACTCATTTCCTCATCAGGTTCTGATTATCGCTTGTATCCAACGATAACAGAGACAGTTGTTGCGAAAACTTGTTTTGTCACACCCTCTAAAAAGCAGTGAGAATGTAGGTACCACACGGATAGGACTCCTGTTCTGGTCTAAGGATAGTCCATTGTCTTCATGCAAGTGTAGAAGTAAGTGGAAGAACTACTACATGTGGGATATTGCAAGTTCAAATTGTAAAGCAGTTGATTAGTTTCTTCTTTGAAAGGATAGCCATGATTTGCTGAAGTGTTTGTAGGCAATGTAAATATGTCGCACATAGTTTGAAAATGTTTTTTTTACTTGTTAGAATTTGAAAACCGTTTGTTTTAGGGTATACCCCACCCCTCCAGAATCAATGGTCTCGAACAATACTGGTTTCAGGAACGGATACAAGGGGGGGGCGATCAACCCTCCATTGAAGGATTTACCAATGGTAAATTTTCTAAATTGAAGTTCAAAAAAGGCACTTTTAGACTATCTTTGATGCTAGCAGGAGGGAGGTTTAGGGCTCTCCTCAGAATACGTTTTACAATTGAAGTCCAAATCGTATGAGGTCAACATTTGTAAACAAAGATGTGCAGTAAAGGATACGTAATAAAATCAATCGCCCCTCCCTTGAAACATTTCTAGATCCGCCCTTGGCAAGCATGAGTAGTTTAATGGTTTTCTTATAAACAGGAAAATAATAATATTCAATTAGGAGATAAATTTAAGAAGATTAATTAATAAACTTTCCCGGTCTAGCATGACTTGTTTTCTTGATATTTTTTCGTTGGTTCATTTCGTTATTTTTCGAATACTGATTAATGAAACTAAAAATAGAGTGAAAAGATCGGAATTATTTCACCTTAGTGAATTGTTTTACTTATTACAATTATGGAAAACCTTAGAAAAGAGCCTATAATTTATGTTAAGTGAAATTCTAATAAAATATAACCTGGTCTGGAAATTCCCGATCACTAATTTTTAAATGCTCACGTTAATCTAATGAAAACTCGAAAAAAAAGAAACCATATATATATATATATTTTTTTTTAATTCTTAAAAGTATCGCATTTATGATTTTTTTTCTAACCTCTTTTTATTCTACTCAGTTTCATTTGGTGCAAGAACAGATGTGATGTCAAGTTATGGCTGTTAGGTTCTGTTTAATGTCTGTCCGACTCTTGACTTAATATAGTTATGCACCTATTTCAGTGCTAAAATGCCCAGATTTCAAATGTCTCCGTAACAGACACTTTTCTTTAGAAAAGAAATGAAGCATTTTGAAAATATTTGCTTTTGCACAAACAATCAACTCGAGTAAAACAACTTAAATGAGGCGTATTTCATTATAAATTTGGGCATTGTCTGAGTTGTATTTGATCAATTGAGATTAAGCTGTTTTGAGATTCGGTTAATTCATAAGGTTTGGATATCTCTTTCTCACTACGCGAGATAGACATTCTTAGAAAGGCAAATCTTTGCCCAATGTATTGGACACACGCACAAAGATTCATAAAATTTATATTCTACTTAGTTTTGATTTTGTACTGACAAGAAAAAACGAAACATAAGTTGTCCAGGTCTTATTTTTAAATTGTCTGCATTGTCATTTTGTTCTTTATAATTTTACTATTTTTTATTTTCTTTTTATTTTATCACTTTCTTTTAAATCTTTACTTCATGGCAACACAGAAAAAATCATCAAATTCTAAATTGTTATTTTTAAGAAATATTTGAATTCTTCATTTAACATGTTCTTTGCTTCGCCTTACCCATTGAGTTATCTCATTCTCCCCCGAAAGTTTCATCCTGGGATATGGCGTTAATTTCTAGTGGAAAGAACTTATGGTTATAATCACTTTTCACACATCTGCTGCAGTATCATTTCGTTGCAATGCTTTCTTCTGGCCCTGGGTTGGTAATAAGGGAGAAAAAATATCGTATAGGGAGTAAAATAATAAATACGTTCTCGCTAGAAAAAAAAAAAAAAAAAAAGCTCAGAAAAACCCATCGTAAGCTTTTATTACCATCTTATTTGCTTTAGTCTTGTTAACAACCATTAATAGCTTTTCTTTAAGGCTGGAATTTTTTTACGATTTTTTCGCCTTTCTGCAGAACGCAAGGGGAGAGGCATCGGGTAGAAATGTTTCAAAACGACAGGTGCTGAGAATTTGCGATTGCAATTAACTTTACTTACTGGCAGCTTGAATATTCGTTTGAATCTTTTTTTTTTCGGTAACGTTGCTTTTTCTGGAGGTTTTATTGTTAGGGTTTGGTGTTTAATTTTTTCCTTTGTTTTAATTTGGCTCAGAGAAAAACCATTTTGCAAACAAAGTTGCCAGTATGTACGTATTTTTTATACTCTAGTTTGTTATCCTTTTACCCCCATTGGATTTTAATTACATATTAGTTTTTCCACTCCGTTTAAAAGTTTTAAGCGCAATATTTGTCTTATGTGAAGCAAGAACTTTGCATTAACAGTTTTTATTAATGGTTTCGGTTGTGATATCAATTTGTTATATGAACGTTAGTTTTTTCTGAAAAGTGAAAATGAGATTGGATTTTAAAATTATTTAAAGAAGCATTCTGAGGGTTAAAAAATGTTAAGTAATTTTGATCACTGTAACTTTGTTTTTTAGTGTTATAAAAATTATTTTGGAAGTTTTACCGTGCAGTGTTTCTGTGCCCATTTGTGTTTGGCATCGCGATATGATGTTTTTAGTTTTATTTTGGCTTTTATGAGTTTTTTTCCGTTGATTTCTTTTAATGTTGCATCGGTACAGTGTGATACCAAGAAGGAAAGATGATCATACATAGTATTTAAAAAGTTAAAAACTACGGGACGATCTGAAGCTCTGTTCCAGTAAGAAATTTGTGCATAGCTGTTTGAACCAATATTTATTTTCCTTATCCCATCATGTCTATATTCGGGTAACTATTCTTGTATGTATTATTTATCTTATGCAGTGCATGTACTCATTTTTAAAGTTACTCTTAAGTAGCTCACCCATTTTTATGAGGTTGAAAAGTCGAACTTCTTTTTTAATGCAAATTTCTTTATTACATGAATTTTGCTTTGTCTAATTTTTATTTTATGGCAACACATCATCAAATAATATTAAGTTAACTAGCTGCCAGGGCAGCTAGATTAGTTTCCTGCGGCGTGTTGATGCATAAGCCCCCCAACCTAACTTTTACCTCATTCTGATGTTATATTATTTGATAGAATTTAATGTTCATAATATTTAAGATATACTACGTACTTGGCCGCTAATGAGTTTCATGTTTGATTTAGTTTAGCCTTCATTCAAAATTCTCATTACCATTATTATTACTGTTTCATATTAATCACGTTTTTGAAAAAGAATTTCTTATTTAAGAGCAAGAATCTGAGAGAGTGTCACGCCTGTGATTCATGACCTCTCAGATTTTTTCCAAAAAAATGCCAAATGTTTATTATCTGATTGAAAGACCAAATCCAGAATGTTTTGTTCTAAAGTTGAGTTGTTTAGTTTTTATGCATCCCCAAAGTTGAAGGTGCGGCATCAAAAATTAAGCGGATTTTCAAGACATGGAAGTTGCTGTGAGTCAAAACTCTTACCAGGAACTGTTGAACTGCAATTTTCTTTTTGTATATGGAATATAGAAGGTTCAAACTTTACAAAATGAATGTTAAATTTTAGGTAAGTTGTTGCCGAAAGGTCAGTGAAGGTCCTCAAAACAAGGCATTTTTGACGTTTTTCAGCATTTTTGAGGTCCAAAAACAGCTTGTACATTTCAGTTGTCATGGCAAAAGTAGTGTCGTTTGAAAGACCAGTGTAAGCACTTTAAAAAAATGTATAAATAACCGAGGAAAGTTCAACATGCTTTTAGTTGCGTAAGGCCGAAATATGAAAAATGTCATATTTTACCGATATTCAAACGGTCATAACTTCCTCTGCCAACAACATATTGAAATATTTTTTTTGCCAATGTCATACTCTATTCTTTATCTTAACAGAACAGTTGAGTCCTTTGAGGTGAAATGTTAAAAATTTTTTGACAAAAAATTTATTTTTTCCTGTGCATTTTTTGTAAAAAACTTTTACGCATTTCGCCTCAAAGGACTCAACTGTTCTGTTAAGAAGAAGCATAGAGTATAACATTGGCAGAAAAAATATTTCAATATGTTGTTGGCAGAGGAAGTTATGACCGTTTGAATATCAGTAAAATATGACATTTTTCATATTTGGCCTTACGCAACTAAAAGCATGTTGAACTTTCCTCGGTTATTTATACATTATTTTAAAGTGCTTACACTGGTCTTTCAAACGACACTACTTTTGCCGTGGCAACTGAAATGTACAAACTGTTTTTGGACCTCAAAAACGCTAAAAAGCTTCAAAAATGCCTTGTTTTGAGGGCCTTCACTGACCTTACGGCAACAACTTACCTCAAATTTAACATTCATTTTGTAAAGTTTGAACCTTCTATATTCAATATACAAAAAGAAAATTGGAGTTCAACAGTTCCTGGTAAGAGTTTTGGCTCACAGCAAGTTCCATGTCTTGAAAATCCGCTTAATTTTTGATGCCGCACCTTCACCTTTAGGGATCCATAAAAACTAAACAACTCAACTTTAGAGCAAAACATTCTGGGTTTGATCTTTCAATAAGATAATAAACATTTGGTAATTTTTGGGAGAAAATCTGAGAGGTCATGAATCACCTCATGATGCTAGGCGTGACAGTTTCTCAGATTCTTGCTCTTAATCATTTAGGACAATTAGCTTTAACTTTAACTACTTATTAATTGATATCTTCGTTAATTAAAATCGTGTACTTATGTAAATTAAAACTAATGAAGCTTGAAACATTACCAATCTACTGGTACCTGGTTCGACTTTCACATTCATTGGCGTTCAGGAGAAAGAAGCAGGACATAGAAAGAAAGATAGATAGAAAGATACTCAGTTTTTTTAATATAAGTAGATTATTCCTTCATAAATTGACTAACAGAACATTGTAAACATTTTGATTATATTTTTTAAGAAACTTAAAAAAAAAACTTGCTATAATTATGGATCAATTTTTTGTTTCATTGATTTTTTTTTCGATCATTTCCGACCATATTGCTCAGACGTTCACATTGCTTATTGTTTTCATTACAGATAATTTATTTTCTTTATTTATGTCTGTGAGTTGTGTAAGTCATTCAAAATGATTATTATATCGTTTTAATTAAGGTTTAAGTATGCAAACAAGTTTTCTTCTCATATAGAACATTAGGTGCACTTAGAAACATTGTTCATTTTCTAATGACAGAAGTGTAGAATCCTTTAATATTCAAAAGTGTAAATATTTTAATGTGTAAATAGTCTGAATTCCGCAGATAACGAAAAAATTTACATGAAACTGACAAGAAGTGCAGGAGCGAAACTCATGTGAGCTCCCGTGAAAAATAAGTTCTGCTTAAAGCGACGAGAGATAGATTTAAAGATCATGGAGGATTACTTTTAACTTGTGGTTCATTGTTTTCTTCATATTTTCTAGTCAAAACACAGTTTTTTTTCTTTTTCTGATGGTTTAACTTGTTTTGCATTTTCATTTATTATTACAACAATTTTATGTTGCTGTAATTTTCAACACGGCCTGAACCGAGAATATCAGTGAGATTTGTTTTGTACCTGATAAATATATGAGTCCTTACAGTTAACAAAGCAGCGTTAAAAATGTACACATTTCCAAACACCTGTTTCGGGGCTCCAAGGAGCCTCCGTTTCAGTGCAAAAGGTAGTTATCTGGATTTTTGGCACAAAAGTGTTTCTCTCACCCTTATTTTAAATCTTCTATATTATTTCTCTATCCTGCTTTCTTTACCACGTCAGAACTTACTCTTTATTTATCAAATTTTATGATTATCCCTCATTTTAAGCCTTATGGTTCCTGCTATTGATGAAAAAACGAGCCACTCTCTTAAAATTGGTTCTTGAAGCACTGCAAGAAATGAACTGTTGTTTTTACAATGTATTACTGGCACCGAGGTTCCAATTTAAAACTGTAAAATGCACAGTAATAAACTAAAACTAGCAATTTTACAGTTTCTTACTGTAAAGTTAAAAATTTTAGTTTATTGCCGTAAAATTTAGCTGTATTATACTGTAAAAGCAACAGTATAATACTGGCAGCAGAGGTTCCAGTTTAAAACTGTAAAATGCACGGTAATAAACTGTAAAATTAGCAATTTTACACTTTACTACTGTAAAATTAGCAAATTTACAGTTTAGTACTGTAAAAGTAGCAATTTGAAAATTTATTACTGTAAAATTAAAATTTTTACAGTTTATTACTATGAAATTAGCTGCATTATACTGTAAAATCAACATTTATTTTTTACAGTGTGCAAAAAAACCCCTGTTTTTTTCTGTTTTTTATATCACACTACTTCAGTGAATAAGAATCTAAAAACTAAGATGCAGTGGCAATGTTGGATAGAGATTTTGGGTTAGAAACGTGATGATCGCAGGTTCAATCTTGCTATGGGTTTTGTCGCTTTTTGTTGACTTTTTTTTCACCGGGCTAATTTTGATCCAAATTTCAAGAATACAAAACCTAAACTCAATGTAGGATTTTACACCGCCGGTTTTTTATTACTTTAAAACCGTAAGAGAAAATGTTTATTTTAGTATGAATAATATTTCTTAAAAGTGTTTTTTTTTTTTTTTGTTTCCTTAATACTTCATAAGAGTACAAAATTAAGGCATGATTTCATTTCTTTTAAATCAGCGAAAAATAGCAATTCTCTCTACGCCTGTTTTTCAAAAAAAAAAAAAAAAAGTTTAAATAAATCGATTTTTTTGCATTACACTGTAAAAAATGAATGTTGTTTTTATAGTATAATACAGCTAATTTTACAGTAATAAACTGACAAATTGTTGATTTTACAGTAATAAATTAAATTGCCAATTTTATAGTAATAAACAGTAAAATTGCTAAATTTACTGTTTACTACTGTGCATTTTACTCTAATAAATTGTAAAACTGCTTAGTTTACTGTTTAATACTGTGCATTTTACAGTTTTGAACTAGAACCTCTGCTGCCAGTATTATACTATTGTTTTTACAGTGTAATACAGCTAATTTTGTGGTAATAAACTGTAAAATTGCTAATTTTGCAGTTTACTACTTCACACACTCCAGGGTCCCCCGTACCTACCATATGCAGTTTACTATTGTGCATTTTACAGTTTTAAACTGGAACCTCTGCTGCCAGTATTATACTGTAAAAACAACGATTTATTTTTTGCATTGCAGCGCGAAAGCTTCGCGTGGGTTGCTTGATCGTTATTATTATTAAAAATTAATTAATGAAAAAATGACCTATTTGTTTCGGTTGTGAAAAATATCTGCCGACATTTTGATGCACTAGAATTTTTGTTAATCTTATAATCCCGATAGAATACAATAATAGAAACCGTACCGTTTATGGATGCAACACTTAATTGTCGCTTACTTAATGCATATAAAACGAGGCAAGCTGATCCTCCAATCGAAGCGCCGTCGTTTGTCCACATAATAAAAGCAATGCGCAATTCATCGGGCATCACTTTTCCTCCATTCAAATTAACTCCAGAGCCACCAGGGCCCGACAAAGGCTGTCCTCTGGTGTGGGGAAACAGGACGCTCGGCCATAATGGAAGCGTATTCCGAGTCATTTAATTCTGTCAATTGCCCGAAAGAGCCTAATTATGATCGGCAACACTATCCGGTGTCGGCGCCTAATTGTACGAAGATGATAAATGTTGCCACTTTTCCGTCCCTTAATTGGCTTCACAAATTTCAGACGGACATGGAAAGGTTAAAGGAATGTAAACAGAGGCGATTTATAGCGCTCAGGAATGGGATGGCTTAGTTTGGACTCGCGAATCTTTTGTGCCGAGGCGAATGCGGTTTGCAATTAGCACATTTATATCAGATTCCCTTCTCTAATTGTGTAGAGAGAAAGAGGAAAAAAACCGTTCACATATTTTTTTTTATTGTAAAGGTGTGTATAAAAAGCTTAATGAATTTAAGGACATTTTCATCACGCCCTAAAAAAACCGAAATTATTCTATTTATTTCCATTGCAAATAAAATAGGGGGTTTCATTTTCAATATTCATTTACAAACAAGCACCCTAGCAGGTTTGACAAACCTGATAGCTGGAGGTTTTTTTTTACGGAAAAGCTGTTAGATTGTCCAAAAAAAATTGATTTTGACATAAACATGAAATAATAATACTATGGATAAAATAATTATATATAATTCTACTAATTCATTAATTGCGTGTAAACTTAGATGCATCGTTAGTATGAACGCTGCGGGGTTATTTTTCTCCGCCCCTTAATTGGCTTCACAAATTTCAGACTGACATGGAAAGATTAAAGGAATGTAAATAAAGGCTTCGTTTGGACTCACGAATCTTTTGCGTCGAGGCTAGTGTTGGTTTGCAATTAGCACGTTTAGACCAGATTTTATTCTCTTACAGAGTGGTGCGAAAGACGAAAAAACGATTGCACATTTTTTCTATCGTAAATGTGGGTATGAAAAGCTGGATGAAAACAAGGATATTTTTATGGGGCACTAATAGAAAACGAAATCGTTAGGTTTATTTCTATTGCAAATAAAGAAAAAGGGGTTTAACTTTCAACAGTCATTTACAAAACGAGCATCTTAGCAGACTTGACGATTCTGACAGCTAGAGGTTTCTTACGAAGAAGGTGTTGTCCAAGAACAAAATAGTTTTATTTTGATACAGACATGAAATAATAATATCATAGATAAAATAATAATATATGATTATACTAATCCATTGATTGCGTCTGAACTTGGGTTCAACGTAGTTTGAGCGCTGGGGGGATCCTCCCCCCCCCGCCCCTTAATTGGCGTCACAAATTTTCAGAGGCGATTTATAGCGCTCAGGAATAAGATGGCTTCGTTCTGACGCGTGAATCTTTTGTGCCGAGCCGAGTGTGGTTTGCAATGGAGGAGTTTCCTCCAGTCAAAAGTACTACTTTTTGTACTTTTGAATTTGATAGAATGATATAAAAAAATAACATGGGCCCGGAAAATACTTTAATTTTCCCAACAGTTTATTTTTTATTAATTTTTTTAAATACCCTACCTTGAAAACGGGGCGTGGTTTTTGTGACGTCAGTGGTGCACCTAACAGCTCTCTTTCCAATAATAACACCATTTTGCTTGACTTGAGTTGTCCAATCGCAGGAATCGGTGACGTCACGACCTTCGTCATCTCACTACAACCAATTAGATTTCGCGCTTACGTGCACCACTGACGTCATGCGCAGATGTTTTTTTTTTCGGAATAGCATCTGCGCACCGGTTAAAATAATTCATAAAAAATATATAACTGTGTCAAAAAATAAAAAAATGCTCAATTCCTATGTTTTGAAGTATGTTCTTTCAGGAAAAAATACTTTTGAAATTTCGGAAACTCCCCCATTTGCACGTTTGGATCAAATTCCATTCTGCTATTGTCCAGGGGGAAAGAGAAAAAAAACATTCACACATGTTTTTTCATTGTAAAGTACATTGTGTATAAAAAGCTTGATGAAAATAAGGACATTTTTATCGTGCCCCAAAAGAAAACGAAATCGTTACTTTTTTCCATTTCAAATAAAGGAAAGGGTGTTTAATTTTCAATATTCATTTACATACCGAGCATCTCAGTAGGCTTGACAATCCTGAAAGCTGGAGTTTTTTTTACGAAAATGTGTTATATTGCCCAAAAACAAAATAGTTTTTATTTTGATATAAATATGAAATAATAGCACAGATGTAGTGAAGCACCGTTTACACGTTTTTTAAGGGACTGCCTGAAAAAACGTACAAATGAAAATTCGTATAATAGGTATACATTAATATACACTTTATTCAGCCGTTACCGATTAAAAAATAACGTATTAATGATAAAAACGTATAAAAGAGAAACGGTGATTCACTATATAATTCTACTAATTCATTAATTGCGTCTAAACTTGTATGCAACAGAGTAGGGGGGCTGGTGGATTATTTTCTCCCGCTCCTTGATTCACAAATTCAGACATTCCTTTGCCTTCACAAATTTCAGACATGGAAAGGTTAGAGGAATGTAAACAGAGGCTATTGAGTTCAGGAGTAGGGAGACTTCGTTTGGACGTGCGTATCTTATGTGTCGAGGCGATTGTGGTTTGCAATTAGCACATTTCGATCAGGTTCCATTCTGCTATTGTCCAGGTGGAAAGAGGAAAAAAGGGTTTACACATTAAAAAAAAATAATCTAATAAAAAAAAAACAAAAAAAAAAAAAAAAAAAACACGAAACGATTAGATTTACTACCACTGCAAATCAAGAAAAACGGATTTAGTTTTCAATATTCCTTTATAAAACGGGTACATCAGCAGGCTTGTCATTTCTGACAGGTGGAGATTTTGTATGGAAAAGGAATTATGTTGTTAAATATAATAATAATAACTTTTTGGTTATATAACTACTAGCGGTACCCGTACAGCTTTGCCCTTGGTATAAAATTAAAAGGTCATTTGGTAACAAATCGATATCGCAGAATGAATACTCAATTTTAGTTATAATCCAATTGTAAGTACGAGTATTATGCAAAAATAAGCCAAAAGAGAAAATAAGAACAATTTTGTTGCTTACAGAAACCAACAGAAAGCTTACCAAAGTTAAAAGGAAGAAGAAAGTTTTCTTTCCTATGTTTAAAATCGAAATAATATATTTTTCGAAATGAAACATTTTAGGAAGAACGCTGCGATACCGAAATTTATACACTATTTTTATAATTTACCGAGTTTTAATTCCTTAAGACCTGAAAAATAAAAGCAGACGATTTTTTTCACAACAATTTACTACAAAAACAAATACATTTTAAAAATGATTAAGGGAAAAAGGACGAAACAAATAAAGGAAATAAAAACGTAACCATATTAACAACACGAAAAGTTGATTTCCGTTGATAAAATAATTCATTTTATCTTTATTTCAAATTTTATTCTCAAGCTTAACCATTTTAGAATCGTTTGGCTTGCTTTACGTAAGGTAAGCCTTGAATTTCCGGGATTCTAAAAACAATTATTACAGCTCTTCTAATGCTCGTAGAAACTGATATAATTTTTAGCAGAAAATTTCAAGCTTTCAAATGACATAAGACTTGAAAATCTGTATGAAACATTTCTTCCCCATTTTATCGAGTTTGTATGAAAAATGAGCGAAGAATTGGAATAGAAAAAGAATGAAATAGAATTTTCGAAAAAACGCATGGTAGTGCATAACCCCATGTTACAAGTTAATTTTGTGCCAAATTTCATGAAAATCGACCGAACGGTTTTGGCGCTACGCGCGTAACAGACAAACAAACAGAAAGAAAGAAAGAAAGAAAGAAAGACAGACCTACCTTCAGCTTTATTATTAGTAGAGATAGAGATGCACAACATGGTATGAACGCTGGAAGATTTTTTTTTCTTTAACATTATCGCAAAATAAAAAAGCAACTGATTAGAAATCGAAATGGAATGAAATTGTAACGAAAAAACGATAATTGAAACTGTAGCTTTTTTTTTTTTTTTTTCAAATTTTAAGTAATAGCTCTACTCTGCCAAGGTTTTTTTCGGTCTTTGGAAGTACACGTTTCCCAATTCGTGTACAATGTTTTATGCTTTTCTGATATATTCTACATAAGATGCTTTTTCTCAAATTTTTACATAAATTTCTGAGAGTTTTGAATAATAATAATAATAATAATAAAAATACAGATTTGTAACGAGAGATTGTATTTAATTTTTTTCCGTTCAAATATTTACAGAAACAAAACAGTTTTTTGTTGACAGCTGTGGCATGGTATACTTTATTATGAGTATGGCATACCTTATAAATCGAATAATACTAAAATACTTTTAAGAGTCAGTTAAAATATTTCGTTCCTTCTTTGTAATTTTTATTAAGAATTAAAGGTTCAGGGCCACTTCCTTTCCCTCTCCCAGTCACTTCTTCAGACGCAGACAATGCATAGTGTAAGTAAAGAATGAAAAAAGCATAAGGGAAAAAAAGCGTGTTTTATGCCGCAGTTTTACTTTTTTTTTTTTTGAAATTAGCGCTATGCGAAAAAATGAAACTCTCTTCCCGTTTCAACACGCAACCGAAATTCTGTAGGATAGTGTGACTAATTCAATTCTGAAACTTTGCCTGTGAGCCCCTTTACAATATCCCTCTCTATATTTATATCGTGGGTAAGGGACAAACACAATTTGTTAAAAACAAAGCTTACACTGTAAAAAATGAATATTTTTGCAATATAATACAGCTAATTTTACAGTAATAAACTAAAATTGCTGCTTTTGCAGTACTAAACTGTAAAATTGCTAATTTGACAGTTTATTACCGTGCACTTTACAGTTTTAAACTGGAACCTCTGCTGCCAGTATTATACTGTTGTATTTACAGCATAATACTGCTAAGTTTTACTGCAATAAATTGTAAAATTGCTAACTTTGCAGTAAGAAACTGTAAAATTTCTAGTTTTACCGTGTATTATTGTGCATTTTACTGTTTCAAATTTGAACCTCGGCTGCCAATTTTATACTGTTGTTTTTACTGCATAACACAGCTAAGTTTAACTGCAATAAACTGTAAAATTGCTAACTTAGCAGTAAGAAACTGTAAAATTGCTAGTTTTACCATGTATTATTGTGCATTTTACTGTTTTAAATTTGAACCTTGGCTACCAGTATTATACTGTAAAAACAACAGTTCAATTTTTGCAGTGTAAATTTTGCAGTTTAATTTTAGTTTTAATTTGTGTGCCCCTCTCCACCCTCTATGGCAATTTCTTTCACGTGAGAAAGGGCTACTGTTTGTTTATCAAGAGTTTCATTTACTTTAATTTATAGCTTTGTATTTGAGTACTATGCTGCCGTACTAAGCACTTTTTACTGCCCGTACTGCCTTACTGCACTTTTTAACAAAATTGAGTTGTCGCCACCAGGTGGCTCTTTGTGACGTATTTTACCAAATGCAAAACTATATGCTCATTTGAGAACGGGAAATATTTTTTTAAAAATTCTGAAAAAGTTTCATCTGAATCAAATACATGGTGACGCTAAATTTTAAAGAGTAATATCTCAGTTTGAGCTCGACTGCAGATACCACTTTTTCGCCTAGCACGGCGGTATGTAGTGATCATGTATTCCTTTTTTCGTCTTTTACTAAGCAGTTAAGGATATTTTTTTTTAAATGTGTATATTTTTTGAAATGTTCTTTTCTGTCATGTAAAAAGAGCTTATGGCTTATGAAACTCGAAACTAAATTATTTAATTTGGTTTAATGTTTCTATTTCCAATATCCTATTTATTCATTCCTTTTTAGCCTACTTTCCCGTTAAAAATAAAAGAAAGACGAAACAAGTATTAAAAGTAGCTTAATGCATCTAAAAATATCGCCAAGTCCAAAAAATATCGCCAAGTTAAAAAAATAAAAAGGTAAAATGAATATCGAAAAATTAAAAATTTGAAAGTAGGGTATTGAGATGGGGAATTTGTGTGTCGGTCGGTCGGTCGGTCTGTCTGTCCCCCCCCTAATAACTTTTGAATGAACATTCCGATTTGGACAAACTTTTTTTTGTTGGAAAGATCTCGGCGAGTACAGCTCATTCCCATATTTGATTTTTCGATTTGAACAATTTTTGGTTCAACTTTGAACCGTTCAAACAACCTGTCCCGCGATGCTAACTTTTGAGTGAACAGTCCGATTTGAACAAACTTTTTTTTGTTCGAAAGATCTTTTCAAGGATACTTCATTCCCGTATCTACATTTTCGATTTGAACAATTTTTCGTTCAACATTGAACCGCTCAATCAAGCTGTCACCCCTAATAACTTTTGAGTGAACAGTCCGATTTAAATAAACTTTTTTTTTGTTCGAAGGATCTCAGCAAGGATACTTCATTACCGTATTTAAATTTTCAATTTGAACATTTTTTCGTTCAACATTGAACCGTTCAAGCAACCTTTCCCCACCTAATAACTTTTGAGTGAACCGTCCGAATGGAATAAACTTTTTTTTGTTTGAAAGATCTCGGAGAGGTTTCCCATACATTCCCATATTTCGCTTTTTGATTTGAACCATTTTTCGTTCAATATTGAACCGTTCAGAAAAAAAATTAACATTAGCGTCTACGGGGAATTTAAGTTGAATGTTGATCCTGAACTTAAAGTCGGATTTCCTTCAAACTAACTTTGTAAGAAAATGGTTTTGATAAATAATGTTTGTAAAGTACTTTTCTGAGTAATCTTCTGTGAGGACTCTGATTCCGACTCCGACTCCGCAAACATGGCGGAAATGCAGGCTCAGAAAAAAAATGACTGACTGTGCAGACGATTTTTTGTTTATTTATTCATTTGTTTTATTTTATTTATTATTATTATTATTTTTTTTTTTTGGCAGACGATTTTTTTTTGTAACAAAAATTTTTCATTCACGAGAACATTTTATTCTTTATTTATATTTAACAACTGGCAACGGATTAAAAGTGAAATTCGAGACATTTTATTAACGGACGAGTTTTTTTTCTTTTTTTTTCTTTCTTTGATAAAATGTGTTTTGATGCTCTTTGTACTTTTATTTATTTATTTATTATTTTATTATTATTATTATTTTTTTTTTTTTTGAAAACGATGGAGGATTTTTTCTACGGAGGAACTGTAACAGTTACACTCTTTAAAAGGTGCGACAAAACTTTATTTATTCGTTAATTACTTTTTACGTGTCTATTTCATCTGATGAGAGGGGTATATTTTGCTTTTCGAAATCAGCTCTAAGTGCTAAAAAGGTATGTTTGACATAATTTTCAGTCTCAGATAATCAAGAGAATAATGATCAGATGCGAGAATACCGATGTCGATGTACGGGAAAGTAGGCTCGTTTAGTTCTTGACAGAACTTCTTGTTCATTCGTAAATGATAAAATTAAAGATTTATTATTAAATGAATTTATTTAACTGAACCTTATAGCTTAAGTAAGTTAATGCATTGCTTCAAATGCCAGTTTCAGATGCATGCAGATCTATGCTCATTTTTCAATAGAAATTATTATTTTACTGATAATTTAGTTGAACTATCGAATTAGTTCCTGATGAAGGAATTGTTGAAAAAGAGATTGCTCATTAATCGAATTTCATTTGTGAGATAATGCATGTTTGGATTTGAAAAAAAAAAAAAAAAAAAACTGCATACCTGGTTTTACATGTTCAAATTTAAAAATTATAAGAAAATGTCTGTGTGTTCATTTAGAGCTATAGTATAAAATAAAGAAGGTATTATTGCTTTTTTTCGTCTTTAATAATATGCAGCTGTTTATATTCGCAACGCTTATTGATAAATTTCGTTTTCAAAATTATCTACAAATGTTTCTTTAATTCAAAGGGATAACGATTTCAAGTTTCCCAAATGGTGCATTAATTCGATCCTTAATGATAGTCCACAATCAAAAGAACGATCGAACACTAGAAAAGCAGTTCCATTTCACCCAACAAAACATTCTATTTAATTGGACGAGCAAACATGAATGAGCCTTTGGGATGAATTCGAATTTACTTAAATTGCATCGAATCTCTTATTTATAACGAGAAATGTTTAGTTGCAGAACCTGTCAAAGTTCTATATTGGCGTAAATTTTCCACCTATTCAAAACCCGTGCTTTAATTCATTGTAAGCTGATGAAGTTTATATATTTACTTTACCACAGGAATCGATTTGGGCAACATCAATCGAAAATGAGTTGATTTTTTTTTTTCATTGCGTACCTTCTCTTGATTTTCTCATTAATTTGGAAGCATCGGGTTTCCAAATGGCCATTGGCCATTGTAATTTTACCGATTTCATTAATTTGGAAAGAAATGAGTTGAGTCTCTTGTATTTGTTGGTTTATTATGTCGTTAATAATCGTCTGCAGTTCCAACAAAACATGCACTTTCCACCCCTTTCTAAGGATCCTCCCTCGATGCATTTAACTCTTTTGTTAAGAGGTGGGAAAAGATGATGCGTTCCGAACTCTAATTTTGATTCCGTGTACCACGAGGAATAAAGTTTTGCCATTATACGAGAGTTATCGCGCTTAGGTTACATCCATTGTCTGCCGGGGTTCAATTTATCGCCAACTAAACACGGGAATGTTGTTACTGAAAGTTAGGTTAAATTTATTTCTCGAAAACATCATTAATTGTAATTTTGCAGCAAGTTTAATTAAAATTATATCATTCGAAGCAAAGACCTATTTTCAAAGAGTATGATACTTTTTAAATTAGTTTTAAAGTTTGTATTAGGAAAATTAATTTTTTTGGAATTCGTGAATTTTTTCTTTCTGGTTACATTTATCATTTGGGGCAGCATATTTGTCTTCAACTGTAGCAAGAAAATGTTGCTATTAGTACTAAAAATGTTGCTATTAATACCGAATTTTGACAATTTTTTCCGCAAGTTCATAAGGCCGAAATATAAACGCCGTGTCGCACTAATTTTGTTAGAAGCCCATTTTCACAAAAAAAAAAAAAAAAAAAAAAAAGATTTTAAACCCTTGTGTTAATTTTTCATTTCGTCAGTAATTAATTAGTTATCAGCAATATTTTTCCATACTTTCATAGTCTCAACAAGTATATACTATACAGGAAACTTAAAAGTTTTGGTTTTAGCGGAAAAATACATAATCGCCTGCGAAAGAAGTTTTCTTCTGTTTTGCGGAAATGCTCCCCCCCCCCTTTTTCCAACTTTCTTTTCTTTTTATTATACCAAGGCGAGGAGGTAAAACTGTGACACTGCCGCATTTAAAATCGCCCCTTCAAGGTTTTTATTTTTTATTTTTTTAGTAAGAAAAAAGTGCATAAGATAAGTTCCATACCGAATCTCTGTGTTAGAGATCCTTTGATTAGGCTTAGGTAAGAGCTGGCCTGTAATGGGGTGTATTTAGTACCCTAATTGTGAGATATTCAAAAAACATTGTAAATACGACAACAATTTGTTATTAAAAATCATTAAGCATAACAGTTTCGGTGTGCATATAGATGATAGCGTACCAAAGCTAGTGATTGGGCTATTATTAGCCCCTTAGGTGAATCGTAGTACATATATTTTTTTTCACCAGTCCCATGTTAGTCCTGTCCTAGCGGATTTAATCACATCTAGCTGTCGCCAATTGGCGCCACAAGCAACACCCGTTAAAACCATCGGTGATTTAAAACTCTAATGAAAGAGAAGAGCAGCACTCGGGGAAGGATATAATCCTGCTGGTTTTTCCCAAGCGCGCAATAAAACAGCGTGATTAATGCCCCCGGAGACAAAACCCTCATTGTTCCTTCATTTGTGCGGGTCGGATAGATTTATCCGACCCGCTCCTTCCGTAATTTAAACTACACCCCCTTTCTCCCCTCGAACTAGATTCGACATCTCATCGCGAGTTTTGATCGAGTTACGCCAAAGATTTGTTTTGATTTTGCTCATCAATTAAACGTTATGACTAATCGAGCTGAGGGACTGGAGCCCGAATTCGGGAGGGGTGGGGTCGGAGCGAGCAGTTGAGCAATTTTTGCAATTAGTGAAATATGTTGGAGATTTTTATGTCTTAACTTAATTCGCGATGGGAGAAAATAACGTTTTTCATTTAAGTCATGCGTGGTTTTAACTGGTTTGGATGAAATCTAAGGATAATTTTGCCATCAAAGAAATAAGGAGAGAGAGATTCTGGAGGAAAAGCAATGTGATTCAAAAACATGTGGGAAAATGTTACATTAATACAAAGCACTGTTCGAATGAATATTTAAAATATTTTCTGTAAGTTTGGTTAGAAAATAATTAGCTTTATTTATGAATCAATTGTCAAATCAATTGTTGAATCAATTATCAAGGAGATCTCTAATTTTCAGTACTTATTTACTATTATTTTACTTCTTTTATCATCTTAGTCTTTTCATTTATTTCTCGCTCTCTCTCTCTTTTTAAAAATCGTAATAATACTTTCTCAGTTATTTTTTTGTCAATTTGTCATTTTTATGCTTCAGAATTTGATGGAAATACTTATATGATTTTTGCTTCAGCTTTTTAAAAGCTATTATTTTGATCTTTTAAGGATATTAGTGTTTTTATTGCTTATAACTTTGTTTTCTGATTTTATTTCTTCTCTACCGAATCTTTCGGTTCATTTTCACATTTATTGTATTGTAACTTACTCTTCATTACTCTTCATATTTTTATTTATGAGAAAAATCCTCATTTCCATTTTACTGCTTAAATTGCTTTTCTGTTGCTTTTTTTTTTCTCTTCATAAGATTGCGTTGTTCCGTTTCAAATATTTATTGAAAGATTCAATTTACAAACACATAAAATCATTTTGAAAATTTTATTTTAGTTTTTTCACAAGATCTATTTATTTTTTTATTTATTTCAATCAAATATTATCAGTGCACCTCTTAAATGCCTAAGCCTTGAACTAAGCTTTGAATCAATAGAAACAAATCACATACATACATAGTCACTCTCCCTCTCGCGCGAACACGAAGAGACGGAAAGAGAGAGCTTTTTGACAAAATTTGTTCGTGATTGCGAAAATTAATAATTCTTGACTCTGCTTTTGATGAGAACAAACGAAAATTTTCCAATTCGGCAGCTCTTTTGAGTGACGAAAAAGACTCCACGGAAAGTTTTCCCTCCTCAACAATTAAAAACGCAGCGCTTCGAGCAAATAACTCATTAGGCTAAAACCCATCAAAATGTATCCCAGTAGCCGAAATCTAATTATTCTACTTATGAATGTAAACGCGGGGCTAAAAACCTTCATCAAATCTGCAGTTGCGTTAATCAAATTGGGGGAAAGTTTCGTTACTGAAGAAACCGTTTCCTCTTGATTCTGGCGAAAAGACAAGCTGCTTCTTTTGTCTTCATGCTTGTTGGACCTCCGCGCAACAAGAGCTTAAGTCAGGACAGCACTGACTTTGAATTGCTTGTTCCACTTCGGCATTGTTTTAGTTGAATGTGGCTTGGGAATTTCATAAATGTATTTTTCTTTTTTTTTGTTTCATTTAATTTGTGTTAGTTGGCGAAATCATTGTTGAAGTTTTGTAAAATGTAGTTTTAAATGTTTAAGTATGAAAATAGAAGTTTCTTTTTGTGTTAATAAAGAATTTTATTCATTTTAATTTTTCTAAAGTATATTCTTTTGTTCGATATTTCATCGAATTCGAACATTCTTTTGTAAGTAGTCATTCAACTAACAAATTTAATTAAAATTTATTTAAATGTTTTTAATGTTACTTTGTCAGCAAATTTAACCGTGCTTTCTTTATTTTTATTCGAATTCAATCTTTACAATGCTGCAATCAACAGTTATATGCTCTCATCTACCTTCAGCAACAATAAAAGTGCTATTTTATGGTCAGGCAATATCGAAAAATCTTTACTTTGCATGTATCGTATCAACCAAATACTGATAGAACGAACTTTTCACTATGAATCAAATAGGGATAGAATGGACTCATCGTTATCGGAAACTGAAGATTTTCCAATAAAATGAAAGATTAAAAAAAAAAGTGTCTCAAAAATGTTAATTATATAAGGCTATGAGGCTGGTCTACCATAACTTGGTCGCTGGACGATATTGGTGATAAATTATGGCATTGACAGAATATCTCATTATATTCTTGTTTCTTTTGGATCACATTCATATGAATGATTTTTCAAGGGCCACAACGCCAAAATTAATGATAATTGATGCGCGTTCAATACTGCTGAATTGATCTGACCAGTGGCTGTTTTCAGGGCCAAAGCAAATTACTTTTGCTTTCGAAGGAAAGATGAAGTGCTTTTTCCCTGTGAGCCTTACAAAAATATGTATGTGTCACAACTTTTCAAGTTTGATTTATTTTATCGGGTCATTCACAAAAGTTCGGTGGTTTGCAAGTTGAGTTGCAAACGGCTGTATGCAATAATCCCATTAAAAAGTTCTTCGTTCGTTGTTAAATACCACCATAGGGATACTACTACCGAGCCAAACAGGGTACATGACAAGTTTAAATACCGATCGGGATTAAAGTTAATGAATTTAATAGGTTATCAAACGGACTTTTGATTGGCGCTCTCCGGTTTTAGGTGGTTTTCCTGAAATATAAACTTCAAACGGGAATAACTATGCTTTCGCTTGCTTTGACCTTTACTGTAAGCAATACATTCATTGCCAGAACAGAGGACTCCAAATGGAGTATTAGTATAAATTGAAGAAAAGAATACAAAAACTCCGGATTAAATTCCACTAATAAGCAAAGAATTTTGTAAGTTTACTGCAATATTTTACTTACATCAATATCATTCACATTTTCCGAACGAGTTTCGAGCTTAAAAGAAATTTTTGAAAAATGGAGAAATTAACACCTTGCTCTTTATGTGTACAAAGGGTTTCTCAACCGTGAAAATCAAATCTCATGCTCAAAGACTTCTCGCGGGTGTAATTTTTGCGTCAACTCTTTGCTACTATAGCAAGGAAAACTTTTTAAGTATAATCATACGTTTCATTATTTTAGTAGCTAATAATTGCATTTGCTCCAAAGAGGATAAACCTTTTCTTTTTTAAGCAAGACTCTTAATGAAGAGACCCCAAGAAATGTTTATTTTACATATTTTACTTTGTAGTTGCTAATTGGATTGCCGAGTTGTAAGTGTAACTTTGTCTTGCTCTGGTTGTAGCCATTTGCTAACGTTAGATTGATTTCTCCGTCTCCTTTTTTCAAGTGATAGATTAAGTTGCGAATGTTATGAAACATCCAGTAATTTTATGGCCCTCCCCCCAAATGACACACTTGATTGCATTTTAAACTCAAATTGGATATAAAACTGGCATCTACCTCTTTGTCACATCTATTTATTTGTTTCTTGATTCACCGTAATTTATAATTAGACACTGATACAAACTTTTGTTAGTTATGTAGTTCTATTTCTGAAAAATATTGGAGAGCGAAAAGTCTAATCTCCTAGTGGCCAACCATTTGGCTGGCGTTTGAATAATTATTATCATACTTTAGTTATTTATTACTATTTATTCCCATTCACATAACATGCAGAAAAGCAAAACCTGAGCTAGTTGAAGAAAATTAACTACAGTTTGGAAATCGGCATGCCTACTTTATTTGGAAACACTTCACAAATTTAACTCAGCAGAAATTTTATTAAAAATTGTTCTTCTATATTATATGTGGTTATTTTCAATATAACTTAATGTTGTGAAACGTATGATTCATCAACAAATCATTAATCGTTCATGCAATTGTTTTTAAGAATCCAGCTTCGTAAAAAAATCTTTTTTTCAAAAATTCCACTGACGTATTTAAAAAAAAAAAAAAAATATTTTAATGGCATTTCATTTTATTCGTTTGTATTATTTTTTTACTAGCATTTTCATAATAATTATTTTTAGAAACTGACACTTGTATGTTATGACTTTCTCTAATTGCGTAAATTTGTTTTCCAGAATTTTGCTTCGTGGAGAAAGAGAACGATTTTGATTTCATATTTATCGAGAAAGAAGACGTAAAACAGTCTTCCAGCTCTTCGGATAGCAGTGATTATTACACACAGGAGTAAGTATGCTCGTTCATCTTTCACTACAAGTTGTAAATGTCTCTAAAATTTTATTGTTAGTTACCAATATTTAAAATTCGTTCATGTCGTACGTTTCTGTTCTTTTCTTTTTTATTGAAATTTTAAAAATTGATATGACCTATTTTATCTTCCTTAGCACCACTTGAGGCGTTTAGTATCAAAACTAACTCAATGCATTTTCAAGTATTTTTTTAAAATTCATTTTCTAATCATAATTGGAGACTTCATGTTTATCATGCCACAAAGCCATTTAGAACAAATACCCTTTATCAATTTTAAACATCATTGTTAAAAATTGAAATACTGATGGTATCGATACATCGAGGAAAAACATCGATGCTATGAAACATCGATGCTATGAAACATCGAATTTTATGTATCTACACTAAAAATACCGAACGCAAAATGTCCATGCGAGAAAAAACATTGAACCTAATGCATTCGTTGTAAAAACATCGGTGCAAAAAAAAAAAAACATTGATCTCCTGTTTTATTTAATACGTTATAAAATTTCCTCTCAAAAACATAATTTTACAGCACGTGCAACCGCTTTATTGTATGTATGCTTCATTATAAAATGCTAGAAGTCGTTTCTTTTTAATTTTCCAAATGTTAACTTTTACTAACATGGTCATCATGCTGCATCAAACATAGTTCTGCTGAATTTACGTAAAATGCTTTGCTACGAATTAAATGAAAATTGTTTGTTTTTGCTGCCGGCTTGCATAGAGGCATTTTACCACCTGGTTGGTTAATAAGTTAAATTTTAAGCAACTAGCATGTTATCAAGTCCACATTTCCTAGCTACCTGCTAAATTTTCAGTCCTTTAGACTATGTTTTCTACCAACAAAGTTTGTCTTACATCGCTTACCTATTTCCTTTACGTATAAACCTAGTTAGGATGAAAGCTTCACTCATCTGTATATGTCTGATTGAAAGATAAAGTTTATTTTTCCTTGTTAATGTTTGAACTGATGGATCCTATTGGCTTTTATATATCTTTGTTTTTGTTGTTTCCATTTTAGGCTTCCTGCTATGCAAAAGTGCCAAGGATCTGATGACTTCTCTTTCTATTGCGAAGAAGAATTGACTGCTGCTTTTGAGGACATGCGCTTAAGAGAAGACTTTTTACGCGGACGTTTAGTCAAATTGTGTTCTACAGTCAAATGTCTGGAGCTTCATCTAGTGAAATGGAATCATAAAAAGAAACTGAAATGCTCAAATTGTTCAGAGAGCTTCAACGGATGTCTGAATGACATGCGTGATCTCATATCAAAATTGAAACACGATTTAGCTATCACTGTGCAACCTGATGCCACTCGCCGAAAGAAAGCACAAGCTAAAGTTCCGACTGATTCATCATCTTCATCATCATCATCTGATGTAGCAGTTCAAACAGACTTGAAAACGTCTCAGGATGCCAGTAACAAAGTACGAAAAGCTCGCATTAAAAATTCCAGTTCGCTAATACGAGCAAGTAGTGACAAATCAGTAACAGAGAACGAAAAACAATCTGTAGAGGATTCCTCTAATGATTTTTCAGGTAGTGATAACTCTTCATGTGAGAATTCTTCCGATGAAGATGATTCGGATGATGAGGAATCCTCTTGCGAAGAATCATCTGATGGAGAATCCAACGATGATACAGATAACGACACAGTTTCCTCCAACTCCACAGATTCCGAGCAAAGCGAACAAGACAAGGAGCATAAACACTCAAAAAATATCCCTGGTGATTCAAAACGTAAAAACTCTAAAGATTGTTCGACCCCTAAATTACCAGAAAAAAAGAAGGAAAATGGCATTGCAGCAAAAAAGAGTTCTAATAGAAAAAGAGGTTATGATACTGTTAGAGACCCATCACAACGTTATAAAAGACCATATTATCCAAGGAGGTCCGACCCGGAGACTGTCAGGCAGTTCAAAGGTTTGAGAAATTGGAAAGGTTTTATGAATGGAATTGAAGTGAAGTATTTACGAGGAAAAGAAAATGAGGAAGCCGTAAGAATCATTCAGGATATGATCATGAATTTCGTCGATAAGCACCGGAAGATGGATTTGGGTTGCTTTACAGACCCAGAAGAGTATGACACGGATCCAGAGGCGCCACCTACAGATTCAGAAGACGAATCGAATGAAGAAAGTTCTGATGAGGACAATGAGAGTAAGTCACAAAATGAAGACAGCAATGACGAAGTGAATGAGCTACAGGAAGCCAGTTTGCAGCTTGACGAGAACAACAAGTACTTGGAGCAGGAAATTCAGCTGATGCAGAATCAAGATCTGCGGCTGTCTACACGCTTGGACTATGAACAGCACTATAAGTTCTACGAAGATCTAAGAAACGAATTGATAGCGAAGAAGTTTGATGTCAAATATTCCCGAGAGTAAGTCGCTTTGAAATTTTGTAGATGTAGTAATTCTATCCGCGTTGAAACTTTTCTAAGACTATCCTGAAATTTCGAGTTCTATTAACTGACAAATCCTTGGTATCTGGAACATTTTTAAAAACATTAAGTTTTAAAATAAATAGATTCCTCAACAAAACATAAATGTGGAAAAAGGTGCCAAGTTCGGTAGAAACAACATTTGGGAAGTTTGAAGTAGTCGGTGTCACCGATAAAAGAGTTGAAACCGGCTCCAAGCTCTATAGGTGTTCCACGAAGTATAGTCGTGAGAGTTAGTAAAATGTTCATTAATTTATTCTAAAAACATTTCGTTAGTTTCTTTCATGTCGGCTTTCTAACTTGGCATATTAAATTCTAATTGACGGAGTCGACTTTTCTGAACGTAATTTAGTGACGATTAAAACTTGCATAGTTAGAAAACATGAAAGAAACTACTACGAAACACATCGGTTATCGAATGATGATTTTCGTCTTTTTTTTTTTCATTAATTTTTACACTAATGTTTGGTTTTCGTTTTAGATAGAGATACAAAATCATTCCTAAAACATGAAACGATGATCTCTTTTTAAAGTCTATTAAATATTCCAGTAGAGACCAAGAAACTAAATATATATAAATTCTGTTTCGTTTCATAAAAACCATCATTAGTATTTTGAAGTGTCGTCAAATTTGAATTTTTACTCACAATAATAAAATTTTTCAATATGTAAAGAACTAATATTTTGCCGACTAAAACACCATGAGTTTAAAGAAGGAGAGTGGAATTACAAAAAAAAAAAAAAAAAAAAAAACATTTGTAGTATCGCGCTAAAAACAAAACATTAGTTGTGAGCTAAAATATTTGTTCTTCTTTAACGAGGTTTTGAGAAATACATTTTAGGGCTTTTGAAATTTTAGATTCCACCCCCTCCTTCCCCGCACTTCCTATTACCCCTATTACCTTCTAAGTTAAGATGAATTTCAAAGCAAAAAAAAAAAAAAAGGTTACACCTACATTACAGTGCGTAGAAACCAAACATTTTCTGTAAACTGAGAGAAATGAGTAGAGTAATGGTTAATGAAATTTCTGTATGAAAAAAATGTATGGTGTGTACAACCTGTGTTATCATATCTTATTCATAACTAATTTTTTTAATTAAAATTTATTTTCAGAACAACTGAAGCACATGACGATCGTATTTGGAAAAGCAGCTACCAATACGAAGATGTAGCCGAATGGTTATTCCTCGCTAATAATCTTCTAAATCCAGCCACTCCACACTGTCTTGATGATAAGCTTAAAGAATCAGAAGCTCAAGTTTTAAAATCTGAAATTTGGCTTGGTCGGCTGAAGGAAAAACTGGCCATGGCCGAATATCGACTGAAAGTTCTAGAGGAGCTTTGCAAAACTCGGAACAATGAAATCATTCTTAGAATTCTCCAAATAGATCGCCAAATACGCAGGGTGGGACGATCGATGTGGCACGTGTACGATGCCATAGTGAGCCCCAAAGAGAAGGACACCAAGAACTTGAGCAAATTCGAAGTGAAGAGAATGATGAAGATAGAAAAGAAAAGAAACCGTTATGTGAGCAAGCTTCTAATATGGCTGGAGAAAGAGAAGGATCGGTTGCTGGATATGAGAAGGAACTTCAGGAGCAAGCTTCGGGAATCGGACAGTATTGCTGTCTTCATAGAACAGGAAAAGAGTCAGCTGAAAGCACAGAAGAAGGATTTGGCCAGAAGAGCCGCGAATTTTACTGAATCTCGGAAGGATATGGAGGACATAAGAGCGGATTTTGAAGGCTACGTGACGTAAGTTGTCATTATTGTGTTTTCAGGGTAAACCTTTTCTCTGCGGACTTATCAAAAAATCATTTTATTAACGGATCCCCATAGTAGTAGGAGAGCTAACACGGTAATACCAACTATATTAGTTCCAGCTGATTTTAAAAAGTTTGGTGTGTTGGTATACTCACTAACATATGCATACAAGAATGTCATCAAGGTCGAATCTCAGATTATTTTGTCAAATACGTGGCACATACTATCTGTAGACGTAAAACTGCTGTAAAAGTTATTCGGAAATGTCGAATTTACATTTATTCAGGGAAAACTCGTAACAGATAACGATATTTTAAATTGATTTCGGAAAACTCGAGCTTGCATTTAAAATGTACAATATGAAAATGAGTTGGTTAAAAAATTTTAAAATAAAATATTGTTTTTAATATTTCAGAATAAAAAACAGCAATTAACGAAAGGCATGATACCGAACTCTGTACGGAAATAACCCGTTACAACAAAATCGCAGTCGTTCAAACGAAACAGAAAGCTTTAATCGGAATGTGATGGGCATCGGCATTTTTTAAAAAAAGTTATCAATATCTGATTAGAAATAAATAAACGGTAATTCGCTCCCTTTGTGTGCAGCAGACAATTAAAAAGTTGCAGATCCAGTTGTACACTTAACTACTGATATTAGCAGAATAAATTACGGCGCTCACTTAATATACCAGAAGATTCAAGTTCATAAAATTCACAACAGTAAGATAGTAATAATTCACCTAATTTTCAAAAACCTGTGGGATTGCCATTGCCCAGTTAGAGTCCGTCATTTGTGAGTAGTGTTTGAGTTGGAATGATTGATCTTGTGTTTTACAAAAGTTATGAACTGGGATTTTAAAGCATCATCTCTTCACTTCCAAAAATGAAAGAGTTATTATGCATTTACTAGTTTGTAGCAGACGAAATAAATTAACGGATTATGCGTTTGTAAAATAGTTTGCAACTATTTATAACTGATGAAACTATGTAATGCAAATCTTTTTTTTCCTAACTCCTATGTGTTTCAAGGTAGATTAACCCCCTCCCCTTTTAATGTGAAAATAATTCTGGACTAAACCAATTAACTTTTCCAGTCTGTTGGACTGGGAAAATTTCGATAAATAAGTAAATAAATAAAAAAAGTCTGCTTTTTACGATTCTTTTCCGCCTAAAATCGCAAAATGTTGAAGAACGAACTGAACTTTTACTATCAAATTACTAGTTTTTTAAAACTCATCGTAGATTAGTTTTACTGTTAATGTTTTTGAATGTATTTTCATCTTTTATTTTTTAGAGAATATGAAGATTTAGAAACAGAGACATCTGAGTAAGTAACAAGGATTTTCTTTATTTTCCTTCTATATTTTTTTAATTGAGAGTTCGGTAAATAGATACATAAATCAGAATTGTGATTTGTAAGAAAAAAAAAAAAGCAAAATAGTTATAAACTACGATTCCCCTTCATTTTTTAAAACTCAATCACGATTAAAAACAAAGCTTATGTAAAATGAGAAATTTAGTACAAAAATTTAGTTACTAAGTTGGGGTGTCAACTAATCAGCAAAACAAATGTCAGAAAAAAAAAAAAATCCAAGCAGCACTCAAAAATCTGAACATTATCCAGACTGTAGACCCGATAGTATCTGAACCTTGTAGCGATCTTTTTTATTGAATACCTAAGGGAAGAATTTACACATTCTAGTATAATTTTATGCCATTTGATCATTAATTTACAGTAATTATTTAAAATTACTGTAAAAGTTAATCGGAAATGCCGAATTTCCATTTATTCAGGGAAAACTCGTAACAGATAAAGATATTTGGAATTGATTTCGAAAAATTCGAGTTTGCATTTAAAATGTATAATATAAAAATGAGTAGTATAAAAAATTTTAAAGCAAAATATTGTTTTTATTATTTCAGAATAAAAACAGCAATTAACGAAAGGCATAATCACGAACGCTGTACGGAAATAAACCGTTACAACAGAATCGTAGTCGTTAAAACGAAACAGACGTCAATAAGGTAAAATTTTAATCAGAATGTGATGGGCATCAGCATTTCTTTAAAAAAATTATAAATGTCTGATTTGAAAGAGATAAGCGGTAATTCGCTCCCTTTATATGTGGTTGACAATTAAAAAACTTAACCACTGATATTAGCAGAATAAATTACGGCACTCACTCAATATACCAGAAGATTCAAGTTCATAAAATTCATAATAGTAAGACAGTAATAATTTGAGTGGAGCTGGGGTCTTTTTGACCGAGAAAAGTGAGGAACCCTAGCAGCATAATCTCATCGGCCGATGATTGACCATTCATCGAAACCCGATGAAATTCTCATCGGGAATTGCTCTAATATGTCTCATCGACCAAACAGAATCCGAGCAGCAAAATCCGATGAGTTTTGCTCGAAATACGATGAGATTTGGAGCAATTTACGAGCAGTGCAATCCCGTGCCGATGAATTTAGAATCGAAACGATGTCATCGTGCGTTACGGGATCAGTTTACGAGGAGTTTGATGATCGACCGAGCAAAATCCGATGAGTTGATGCTAGTTGGGAAGTACTTTTGAAAAGGTCTTAGTTTTTTTCCACGTGTTAAAAGAGATGACACTCGTGCACGAAGCTTCCAAGGAGATGAGGTAATTTACAGCGGTTTAAACCTCTGCGCGGGGGGTCGGATGAATCGGAGGAGGGGGGGTGGCGACTTAATGTTCTTCACTATTCTACAGTGAGTTTCCAAATTAATGTGGACTACTACCTAACTTCTTTTTTCTCTTGCAAAAGAAATGATATTAAAAGAAGTTAAATACACGACTTAAAAAAATGGAGAAATTAAATTAAGCATTAATGGTGTGTTTCATCTGTGTATTTTCTTTGAAGGCAGTCCTTTGATTACTTTCTCTGCACAACTTTGCTCATTCTGTTACAGGGAATTGTGATACCATTCGTTTGTTAAGTTTTTGATTCATTATAGTTTAGCTGAAATATGTCTTACAAAGTTTCAACTGAATTCATATTAAAACAATTCTTTTACTGGTATGTTGTTTTCTGATAACTATTATAATATTTCTACCTTTATAGAAAGGAGTGAAATTTTGCCGGAAAATAAAATTTTTCAAGCATGGAACCATTTTGTAAAGTTTTAGTATCTCTCGAGTTTACAATGCTTTATTTTTATGATCTTGTCACATGGTTTCTTTCGTAAAGAGACGGCCTTCAACTCTCATGGAACTGATTAGAGACAACACTTTAACTATAAACCGATGCTTTACCCTTTCAAATATGCAATCAGGATGAAACTTTTCCCTAGAACGTGGTCAAATATAAATTTTCTCCTCAGTCCAAATTCCAATTGTGGTCTCGTCTGAAAAAACACGGCTGAAAACAGCCAAACAACACTTTTAACGCTTATTAAAATTAGTCCAATAAGAATAAAAATGAAAATAACCTTTAATAATATTCTTTATTCCAGCCCTGAAACATCATTGTACGCTGATATCTTGTCCAATCCAGCTTTACTTCAGGCCCTCAGTAAGTGTTGTTTTTTTTACCGGACGATGCTTCAATATTTTTCCTTCTGCCACTCATCCTTGGCTAATTCTTTCCAAAACATCAAATCCAATATTCCATCATCCATCTTCTTGAGTCGATTTTGTTTGTCTTGTTGCATTTTTTTATCTTCAAAGATATATTTCTAGTGATTATGTGAGGTAGTGGTGTTATTCTTTTGCTACCACGATTCCCTTTTTGCTTTATAGAAGCTATCGAATTCTTGTTCATATTGGAAACACGCGAATAAAGTGCTAGCTTTCGTTGGAAAGTCTGTGCTTTATATTGAACTAGCTTCGTAGGCTTAGCACGGTCTACATTAAGGATAAAAACATTAAGCAGTGACACGTGTCTAAAAAGTCCGAATTAGCTTAAATTCAATATTTTGCTGACATGCGGTACGAAAAATTAATCAACCGCCAAAAAAGTTTTAAATCCTCCTCCTCTTTTGAGAAAAAGAGTCAAAGCAAAATCAAGAATTTTATTTGTTCATACTCAATAAAAAATGGCAACAGATATTCAGCTATTTATTATCAATGATTACTTTCACGTAAGTTAATATCTCTCACGCTCGTGCAAACGATTTTTTATATCCAGTTTAAAATTGACGTTTCCAAACTTCAAAATGCCTGTATCTTTTTTTCTGGTGAAGATATCAATTAGCAATTTTCAAAACCGCAGGAAGGAAATTTTCTAAAAATGTATCTTTTCCGATCTTTTCAATGAGACGAAAATCAAGAATATTCAACAATTATTTCGGGTACAAAGAGCCATTTTAAGGCAATTTTTAGGTCCTTAAATTGAAATTCGAACGATTACTTTGTTGACGTTTGAAAATTCTCCTACGTCCCTTCCCGAGTAGCCCAGTACCGCGATGCCAAATTTGATCTAGATCCGATGTAAACTGGATTTGTATAGGGAACATACACTTATTTTCTGTTTTATTTACGTGGATTGCTTCCGCCTAGAATGATTTGCACTTCGGCTCATAAATGTACAGCAATAAAATAAAAATAAAGAAAAATAGCTTATTTGTAAAGAAACCTCTTATTGGTTAACCTTTGAGTCATATACTACAATGCAACCTTTCTTGGCAAAAACATGCGTGACGTTAACCTATGAAAAACGAGCTAGATAAAACGTCACAGCCTATTTGGCGAATTAGAGGAGATCGCTGACTACTTATGAGCTCTTATTGGCTCCACCCGTAGTGACGTCAGTGCCAAGTTAAGTTGCATTTTACTATAGTAGAATCACTGAATCCAGCTGAGTCCTTTTTTTCAACCAACTGACACAGTGGTTGCAATATAATCCGTCTGCTTTCAACCTGTCTCAACTCAGCAATATTATGTTCGGTGCCTCAAAGGATTACGTGTTGAAGTAAAAACTTGTCGCAAGGCTAGCATGTAGCATAAAATGGAATGAAAAAATTGATACCCCATCATTTGTAAATTTGTGACAAATATGGTACTAAAGCCTAAAATTATTACTTCAAGAAAATTGATGTATGAACCTGAAAAGAAATTATTATTTGCATAAAGTTGAACTTATTTATGTGGGAAAATATAGTTTTGCATATTTTGAACAACTTGTGAGTATGTGAAATGAAAGTAAACTGTAAAAACGTGGAGTTATGTCACTGTCCACATTAGTCTGGCAGCCCACTGAATATTTTGGAGAATAGAAATCAAGGAGTTATGTTTCAAGACAAAACTTGAGTGAATTTTAAAATTATGATTTCAAATTAATTTTTTTTTTCAAAATAAGTCTATATTTTTTTCATTGTACTATGTTATTTTTGCTTTCTTCCCTCAGAAGTGATGATGAGTAACATGCAGCAGTGGGTTCAACTATAAAGGTATTGTTAAATTATTATTTTTTATAATTAAAATTGAGTCCTTGGAGTGAACAATTTGGCGAATGAATTTTGGGTTTTAACATAAACAACACAAGGTGCTGCTAGCTTCCAGAAAGTGGGGAAGTTTAATAATTGATAGTATGATTTTTGTGCGCCCACATGATCGTATAATACCGTTTTTGTCGTTTAAGAATGCAAAAGTGACCGGAGAGCAGTTGGGTCAGGTGGGGGAAAGTGGGGCTAAAATCGAACTTTTTTAAAAAACGGGTCCAAAATCACACGATTAAATTAATTTTAAGGAAACTTTTGATGCATTTTATGTACATTGGATTCATATAGATTAAGTATGAAGCAAAACTATTTTATTTTGTTAGATTGTTTTCTCTCAGTGGTACATTTTAAACATTATGTGTTGATAGCCCCACTTTCCCCCATGGTGCGGGAAAGTGGGTCTAGTACAGAAATTAGTGAAAATTTAAACAGAAATGTGTAAATAATGATTTTGAAGTAAGCATACAAATGAAATTAAAATACCTTAATATAATTTAAAGCTACAAATACGCTAAAAATATTTTTTATTTGTCATTTAACGAATAAAAACAACGTCATCAGTTTTATTCTTTTTGCTATCATTCACAATACTGAAACATTCTAGAACAATCTGCAACTTTCTATTATGTGTGAAAACGCGCCAAATGTAGCCAAGCTTGGCGACACTTAGTGATTTTTCGCCAAATTTGGCGAAAAAATAAGTCGCCAAAAGTGATGCCAAACTGGCGATATCTTGTCAATTTCTCGCCTAGCCCATTGACACCCTTGTAAAACCAATGGCAAAGGAGGGAAAACAGCAAGAAAATAAGTTTTTGCATGCAAATTAGCAAAACAAAGGCCAGTTTTAGCAAGATAACAAAAAATAAGCACATAAAATCATAAAAATAGTACCAATTCTCTAATTATGTAACGTCATCGTAAACTTATACGAAAGTTCAGCCATAGACCCACTTTACCCCACCTCAGAAAACCACTCATAATAAATTTAAACTTTGTTTCTACATCTTTATGTGGGGCTGATCCTTAGATGTTCTACTACAAGTCTATATCAAAAATTAATATCATTTGCCAATGAATAATGCTTCCAGAGGAAAGTTCATAAACAGCTAATGTTTACATATCACATACAACGACCATAAAAAAAATTTCATAAACATTCAACTAGCTTAGAGTGTTCTAAAACTACCATAAAAGTATTTGCTATGATCTCAGTCTGTCTTGAAAAAAAGAATTAAAATATTTTAATTAGAAAAGAGAAAATGAGTGTTTTTCAATATAGCCCCACTTTCCCCCACCTGACTCTACAGTTTATTAATTCTGAACCTGGAAGATTATTATGCTACTAGCAGTACCCACACGGCCTTCTCTCGTACAGTAAATTAAAAAAAAATTGAAGAACAAGTAATGTTTTCCAAACTTAAAGCGGGTATAAGCGTTACCATCGAAACTCCAAGCCTTCTGTCTGATTTCTGACGTCACTCACTTGAGGCTAGCGGATTATATTGGCGCTTATTATTGGCTCATTTTTACTAAACTTTTCTCTGTTGGAAAATTGTTGATTTTGAAAACAAGAAAATCAAACTTTTGGATCATATAAAACTTTTCTGAAATGAATATGCAAAGCACAATTCTAAAAAAATATTTATTTACATGCCAGTGTATTTTTTCATAAATTACAAAGATCTCAAGGGAACGAAAAAATATGAGCTTTATTTTTCTCATCATAGTTTCTTCTATATTTAGAAATCGAGCACTTGTTTGGCATTCTTTTCCAGTTGGTCTGAAAAATTCGGGAATGAAAAAAATGTTATAATCAAATAATGATATAAATGTTCATTAGTACAAAACACGAATCATGCTTGTTAAAATTACCTATACTAATAAGTTTTAAACTGCTACTACTAATAGGTTAAAAAAAAGTTTTATTTAATTTTTCCTATTCTAATTAAATCTGTCAAAAGCTGAAAACTTATAACATTGCTGTCAGTAAATTACAGAATTTTAAAATGTCTGCCCTAAGCTTAAAAATTTATATGATTTTATTATTTGTATTTATAATTGAAAGTTCAGTATTATTCATAAGAAAATACTTTGATGTTTTTAACACATATTAATACATGATGGATATTCATGATCATGATGTTGAGAGAAGTAGAAATTGTGGGCGGCTTACTAGAATTTTTTTTAACTAATTTTTTATAATAAGTAAGGTTTTATTCATGCTTGAGTTTTCTTTACAAAAACGCAATTTGTAGTAAACGTTTAATATCAGTTTGTTTGCTTCTTCATTATTTCCTTAGTTGAGATCAAATGTAGGTTGTCGGCCCTTATGTGTTGCTCTAAATTTAAAGGTACAATGAGGAGTTTTGACAATGTTGGTTGTTGGCGCAGCTAAAAATTTGGCTCAATTTCTTGACTCGCAAACTTTTTTTTTTTTTACAAATCAACCCTTCAAAAACCATTTAGAGCTATAAAATGTCAAGGAGCAGTTAAAAGTTCGCCAAACCAAAACTCGTCTAAATGTGCGATAGTTTTCGCAATCATAAAATTGCGCCAAAATCACCACTTAAACGTTTTCCAAAATGTTTAGCGCAACATTTAGGTTAGCTTTAATTTTGTTTTATAGCTTCATTTATTTCGTTGACTGATTTCTTCAAATTTGAGATAATTGTGTTAATATTGTTAAATGGCTTTTGAAATTTCACCAAAAATTTTACTTTCATTGACTAGCGTAAAATTAGCGAACTTGAAGTCACATCCAAAAAAATTATTGAAAAAAACTTTAATTTTATTAACTCAAGTTTTAAGGTTTGGAAAAAAGAAGATTTTACCTAAATGGCTTTTGCAAATTTTTGGCAAAATTAATTGTCGAAGATACAATATAAATCGGTACATATTTTACTTTCGGCAAACTTTTTAAAAACGTGCCAATACCAAGTATTAGTAAAATTCTTATCATTAAACCTGTCAACTTACAATGCAAATATCACAGCATATTTATCATACAGCACACGCGAAGGACTTGAGTGTTTTGCTAGGAATGGATTACTTTACTGAAAATGGCTGCTCATTGATATTTTGTCGGCAGGTTGTATTTGAGTTTCGAATAGATACAAAGTGTTTGTCAATGCATTACTCTAAACGCTTTAAAAATTTTATAATCCTTCAACAGGTAATACATCAACTTCATTTCATTACGAAATCGTTGGATATGGTTTAGGAAAATGGTTAGTTTAGCTAGCTTGACTTAATTTTCGAACCTGGCGGTTACATTTTGAAAAAGTACAGCTTTTACAATCCGGAAAAGAAATTTCAATTAGACAAGCATTTTCCATGAATAAATATTTAAATTTCGCACAGAAAGTCTGAAATAGATCAAGTAGACTTAAAGCTCAGTCAACTAATCCGGAAACTATCGGAAATTTCAGTTAGAACTTAAAAATAAGTTAATTTCAATATTATAAAGGAATATGATGCATGAAAGAAAGCACAACTTACCTTTTATAATCCAAATGAAGGTTTTGGTGATAAAATCCAACTGAAATAAGATTCTTCTAGCTAGTTTAAATGGGTTTTGCGTATAATAACAAGCTGGAAAGTGAAAGAAACTGGCCCCAATGTGATGACGTAGCCCCTAGCAACCGTTTCAGACAGAAGGCTTGGAGTTTCGATGGTAACTATATAAGTCGTTTCCACGTGATTTCTCAACATCACCTTCACGGCACCGTAGGTAGAAAATGTTCTATAATAGGATTTTTCGTAATCTTTCCAATCAAGACGATACGATAATTATTTCTCTAGATAACGCCTTTTTTGTGTCAAAAATTTAGATTTCGAATAAAAAAAGAACTACTCATCGAATTTTTTCCGACCTCAACCTTCCCTGAGCACACAGCTCATCTGCACATGCTGCGAAAATTGGGACGAGATCGGTCGGGTAGTTTCTGAGTTTGACACACATATTTTGGAGTTTGTGTTTTATATGTATGATGATGAAGGTGTAAGTCAAATTGGAACTGAACATGAAATTCTTGTTGAGTAGTAATTAAAGAACCACCATTTTTAAACATAATCTTCCACCATACAGGACCTTTCTACCAAGCCATGCCATTACTGTAAATGGCATGTATGCTGATATTATCGACACCACTTAGCCGCATTTTCGCCACACCTTATATAATGTTTTTTCCACGTACTTTAGGTTAATATGATGTGTATTTGATGTGATCCATAATCTTGTAGTATCATGGCGGAGTTTGCTTCTGCTTTTCTCCCGTGTTGATATAAGATATAGGTTACACAAAATTAAATTCATTGTTTTATTTGAATATAATTGAAATCTCTATGTATTATTGCTGTAATTTATATTTTTCATTTTCAGGTGAAAACGTCAAAGATAGTTACTTTTGTGACGAATTGTAGTGTAGAACTTTCCAGTTTGTTTGTGTGTGCAGTATCAAAATTTAGTGTTTTACCAGAAATATGTAATATTTTAGTTGAAAGGCATAATATTGTATAAATATATTTTTGAAGTTGGAAATTTAAGGTGCTATAATGTTTCGCTACTAATCAACTACATTAAATTTCAACAATTATTCTTGTGTGCATATATGAAACTTTTTCCATGAAAAGCATAAATGTGTATAAATCGTATTTTTGAGGCATTAGTATAATCTACAGAGCAGTTTTTAATGATTTTCGAGAGATGTGTAAAAATATCCATAGATTCTGTATACATCTGGTAGCTAGTGATGGAAATTTTTCATCTAAGTGATTATGTGATAAAAACAGAAAGCCAGCTTCGATTCACTGAAATCGCATGTGAATTTTGTATATTTCTGTAAATAAACTTAATTCCCACTTAATAACATTTGTCCTAAATCTTCTTGTTTTTGCCAGAAAATAGTTTTCTTTTTATTACGTGATTTTGCAGTTTTAAATATAATTTCAGTTATTTTTTTTAATGGGACGCTATTGCTTTTTAATGATTAAAAAATCAAGAAACTCCTTTTGGTTTGTGTTGATCTTTGTATTTTAAGTTTTAAACATCCATTTGCTATTTAGAAAGTCGCCAATATTTTATCTAGACGTAATACTTTTCTTTTAATGTCTATTTTTGTATTTTGCAAAGAATTTTTTATAAATATATACTTTTACAAATATTGTCCTTTGTTCAACTATTATAGAAGTACTAATTTTAAAATTTCTTATATGTTAAACGACAAGAAATATTCTTTGAATCCTTTTTAGGGTTGAAAACAGTCAATCCTTTGCAAACAAATTTCAAAAAGAAATTAGGCAACCGTTTAAAAAAGCTAATTTTAGTGCAATATTTTTAATGATTAATATTGTATTCCTTTTTGAACTTACAAAGTGTATTTAACTGTTAAAAATATATAATGTCAAAGTATTGTTACTGTGCTGTATGCTGTAAGTATTTTAAGTTGTGTAAATTTATTCGGTATGAACTGGAAAGGATGGCGCGTTTTGTAAACTTTCAAAAGTGATTATAAAATATGATATTGTGAAAAGCTCTGTTTGTATTCTAACGGTTTTGTAGTTCTTTGCACTACAATAAACTGATCTGTTTTTGATCTGCAACAGACAGTTCATTGTGTGAAAATTGTGTTCAATATGCATTTGTGATGTTTTATTTAGTAGTTAAAATCTGTATATATGTATATTTGTCTGTAAAAAGAATGCTGAAATCAAAACCTTGATGTATCAACTTTCTGGAAGTTCTTGGAAGATACTGGAAGAAATGTTATTTATTTCGTGAGAAGTCGACGGATGAAATGAAATATGATGAACTGACTTTTATTGTATTTTCCGTAGTCAAAAGTCAAGACTTTAATTTGTTTTTTGCCAGTTAAAGAATTTGGTGTTCTACCTTGCCTGATACCGTAGAAGGTTTCAGTACAACTACTGTAATATTAAGTAATTACAGAATGAATTTTATTGTGGTTACTTATTGATTTTATTGTCATGTGGTGAAAGCTCTCTCATGAAAAATATTGCTTTTCAACAAAAGAAAGAAAGTGAAGTAGTATCTGTTATACTTAAGATACTAAAAATTTTATTAAAAAGTGTTTATTTGGTAATTTACAAGGGTGGTTTTAAAATGTTTGCTTTTATGTGTGGAAATATCAGATCACTTAATTGATTTTAATGGCTATTAAGAAATTAAAGACTCAGGAAAGTATTTGTATGAAAAACTTATTTGGAAAAGTACTCAACATGTTATTGTATCTTTTGTATTTTTGAGCATTTACAATTAAAAAAAAGTGTAAAAGTTTTAAAATAAAAATAAAATGTACAACAAAGCCTAGCTTAAGAATAGAGATGTGTTTGTGTTGTACGTGTATTTGAATTTTCTGTGTTTTAAAAATAGATGAGATCAATTAAGAAAATCTAATCTAGCATCTCAACTCACACGGGATTGTGTTTTTCACCTTCATTTATTTTTTAAACTGACTTCTGCTAACCTAATTTTTTTTTATTGAATGCTGTAATTTTGCAACTTTGTATGAATTAGGGTCATTCCATAGTGACTAACGTAACATTCAGAGCTGATTTTGCAACTGTTTTTACTTGTAACTTAAAGGATAAAAAGTATTTTTTAGTTATGCTGGTGGATTTACAATGTAAATGTTATCTATGTATCATTTCTGCTAAGAATTTAAAACAAAATTACTGACAGTAAATATTTTTTCAGCCAAAATAGCAGCGTGACTAACGTAACATTTTCGCAACCCTGAAAATTAATGCTCATGTTGTGAGGCAAAAATTTCTCAAAGTTAAGCAAGTGTTAAAAATTGAATGATATATTTGAAATTGGTGTCGAGTTGGCTTTTAAAAACATGAAACACATTTATTAAATCTTAAACGTAGACTAACGTAACCATCGAATAAAAAGCAGTAAACACACTACAAACTATTTATTATGGCTAATCTCAGTGATAATTACAATACTTTTTCAATTTTTTTAAACTTCTTATGTTGTATCATTTATATTTCTTTCTTTCTTTATTTATTTACTGATACTTTTTTCACTTCGGTATTTTTTTTTCTTCGGCTGAGGTTGACATTTCTATGTAATGACCCAGTACTCTTTTATTGTATAGCAAGTATTCAATTTATGTTAAGTCAAATGCCATTCATCAAAGTAATATGAAAGTTTCAAATCCATGTTAACTATATAAATTATACTAAAATTTAAAAAAATAAATAAATAAAATGTAATTCTTAATATATGAGTAAAACTCAATAACGCTATGAATTAGTAAAAGCATTTGTACTTTACATGATTTAAATAAGCCATTTAATAAATATACAAGCTCATGAGAAATAAGTATTTTTTCGAGACATTTATATAAAGACTCTTATCTTCCAAGTTGAGTTAAGATTTTGTTTCCATGTTTGGCTTATTTGCCAACGGTCATGAGAAAAAATTACCGCCAAGTAATGTTACGAACGAATTGCATATTTTGTTGCATAAAATCCATACCATTTCACTTAGGCTGATCACTCATATTTGTATGATATATATTGTATTATGATTTACTCACAGACAAAATTTTCTTAAACAGTCGAAGAAGTAAAGGAAATAAATATATATTTGACAAATTTTGTATTTTAGGGTGAGAATCGTCCCAAATTCTTCCCTGTTAAATCGATCAATTTATTTAGATTAGAAGGATTTATTTCGTAATGTCTCATTTCTTCTTCTCTTTTTAAAAAAGTAACTTATCAAATTTACATTCTGAAAACTTGAAACTTAATAAATAGAGGAGTATACAAATGTAAATAAAGCTGGGGCTGAACTAAAGATTTTCTGCTAGCATTGTCAGTGTAAAAGAAAAAAAAAAATCTTCTCAAAAACATTTTTTAGGAAAAATCCTTCGAAAACTTTATTTTTATACATTGATTTTAACCTAGATTAACGTAAAATGAACAAAAGCAAAGGACATTTGATCAGACAGAAAATAAATCTGACTTTTATATTTTTTTCCCTAGATTTTGGAAAATAAAGTGCTGTCCAGTCTCTCTTATTTAACTGTATTGTAAATATTTCGCCAAGTAAGACGCTAATTTACAAAAGTTTTATAAGTTGTATCAAAAAACTCCATTTGGTCTATTGGCTGTTTCCGTGTGATTCTTTTGTAACTCGTAACAACTAATAAGTTTGTTTATTTGTTTCAAATGGGGCTGCGTTTAGCTGCTTGCCATTTGCAGACCTAGTGCATTCCCCAGAAGCGGCATCCACTCTTTCATGTGGCACCACCATCGGTGGAATACCATTGCCACAAGTATTTTGACGCCCAGTTTCCCCACTAGATGGAGGCACCTGGGCTCTATTCGATGCGAAATTGCACTAGGAATTTAATTTTGCCAAGAGATACTATAAGCCAAACAAGTACTCGAGGGATCTTTTACATGCCGCATAATCATACGACATGAGCGCTGTCGATTTTCTGCATCATGAAAGTCCACCCACTGGAGCCGGGTTCGAACCCGCGCTTTTGGGCGTAAGAGGGCAGCGTCTTAACTACTATACCACTCTGTCAGCATGAAGAAACGGAGGTTTAAGCAAAGAAATCAGGCACCTAGATGAGCTTTCTGAAAAAAGAGAGAAAACCTGGAACGAACATACGGAAAAGAATCTTCTACAGCTTTTACCATAAAACCGGCGGCTATTTTGGAGATTGAAGAAGCAAACATTATGAACGAGCACGGATATTGCAGTTTTGTTTCAAAAAATGTTTGTAAGGAAAATGAAAGACTTGAAAGCTTTATTCTAAGCTTAAAGTTTAGCACCAAAATTTTCAATGCAATTTCCATGTGATGAATCATTGAGAAACATGAATAACAATAATTTTGTGCACCAAGCAGAAAACAGCTCTCAGTCGTGATTGAATACTTATATCTCTAAAATTGGAGACCGTTATTGTAAAAATCTGAATGAAGAACCATGATGCTTTTTGCAGTAAAAATACGACAAATCATGTTTTAGAGAATGTTTCATTGTTTCTGGAAATTGAACTTCCCAAAAGAAGCTATAATTCAGCAACTCATAACCATTCAGATTGCTCAGAAAATTCAGAAGGTTGGAATTTTAAGTCTTCCACATGTGTTAGATAAAAAGGCTGACGAACAGCCATTATATTTCAACTACGAAAATAATCAGAGAATTTTAAGAGAAAGAAATCCTATGCTGGATTCATCATGCTTTTTGCAGTAAAAGTGCAACAGAGCCTGTTTTAGAGAATGTATCATTGTTCCTGGAAGTTGGAGAAATTGCTGGAAAGGATAACAAAAATGCTTCTGCTGTTGAAACTGCTGACACATTTGAAAATAGACAAAATTTTATGCTGCTTAGATCTCATGCGTCTTCCAATCCTTTTGCTGAAACATACCCCCATCTTTCATCCGATTTTAACTTTCCTACGGCTACAGGGAAATAGATGTTCTCCCCTCGGATTTGACATATCACACTAATTGCGTAGAATCAACTTCAATTGACAAACTTCCCAGAAGCAGCTATGATAATTCAGCAACTCTTAACCATTCAGATTGCTCAGAAAATTCAGAAGGTTGGAATTTTAAGTCTTCCACGTGTCTTAGATAAAAAGGCTGACGAACAGCCATTATGATTCCACTACGAAATTAATCAAAGAATTTTAAGAGAAAGAAATCCTATATAGGATCCAACTGAAGAAATACTAAACCATGATGCTTTTTGCAGTAAAAGTGCAACAGAGCCTGTTTTAGAGAATGTATCATTGTTCCTAGAAGTTGGAGAAATTCCTGGAAAGGATAACAAAAATGCTTCTACTGTTGAAGTCGCTGACGGATTTGACAATAGACAAAATTTTATGCTACATAGATCTCGTGCGTCTTCCAATCCTTTTTCTGCTTTAATAATTCAGCAACTCTTAACTGTTCAGATTACTTAGAAAATTCAGAAGGTTGGAACTTAAGTCTCCCACATGTGTTACATAAAAACGATGAAGCACAGCTATTATCAGTTAACAACGAAAATAGCTAGAGAATTTTAATAAAAAGCGATCCTATGCCGAATCAAGTGAAACTTCACCCATCATTCGATGCCGATACGATATTTCCTGAATGCACTGAAGCATTTAAACAAGTAACAGATATGCGATGGGAGAAAACGGAATATTTCCATGCGATGATAATTTCATTGCTTTACATTGCGACTATCCCAGCAAAAATGATTTCAAAATATCCAGTAACTTGGACAAATTACCTATTTCAAGTCTCGAAAATTTTGAGCTTTTTGAAGAAATGTAACTGGTGTTTCTTCAGAAAACATTCCTTTGATCCCATCAGAGCAATCCCATCAACTGAAAAAAAATAAATTATTTTCAAGATGGAAAATCTTGTACTGTAGATTTTTTGAATTGTACAAGAAGTGACTTTAAAGGGCTTGGGGCTTGAAAAAATGTATCTATTTTTTAAGATCTCGATTATTTTTATTAATAGTTCAACGTGTAGGTATTGCGCTTGTTATATGACAACGTTTCCAGTCTTTTCAGTTCTACCTCATTATTGCAGAACGCGCATTCTGTTATATTAAGTTCTGACTACTAAGTTCTGTTACTTAATGCTGTGAAACTAAGTCTCCCGAGCATTTTCTTTTTTCATGTACCTTAACTTTAAAGTTCCATCTACGCAGAGATCCTACTCAAACCTTCAGTCAGAATATTCTAAAAGCATTTTCTAATAATACCACTCGCTTTTTGATTAATGAACTGTTTTTAAAGCTTTCAAATGAAGGATTCCTCTTTCAAGGCATCTAATGAAGTCCATTATATACGTGACCCCTCCCCCCTTTGTTATTTTTTTTCTTCTCTTTTTCTATTTAATTTTATCTTTCTTTTTCACACGTATAAGTTATTTTTATTTATTTATTTTTTAATTATGTGTCATATGTGCATTTGAATGTTTTTATTTCTATGTCATGTTTATGTCAAGAATCTGTTGTATGTCGAAATTTAGTCAAAATTTTTGTTCAAAATATGTACTTTTGTTTTTTAAATAAACGTCCCAGAGACCCATACAAAACCGGTTAATCCAAGCAAATTGGAAGGTACGGGGATCTCTGGGGTGCTAAATGCTAAATGTGAAACTAAATGGTATATTAGTTCAGCTTTGTGTTGTAATAGCTCTTATAGATGAAACTAGTAAACAATGGAACAGTCTACCCCATTTAAAACTTTCTCAAGAATTGCTATTTTTATTTATTTATTTATTTTGATATATTGCACTTACCAAGTTCATAATTACTTTTATTGATTTCCGAATTTAGATTGAAGTTTGGTTTTCCTTTTCTTTTCAAATTCTGCTTTAGCATCGCCATGAGTTTAGTTATCGGCGGCATTAAAAATTACAAAACGTCGCAATAAAAACGTTGATAAATTAGAAATGACGCTTAACTGTAAAAAAATGATCTACTGCTTATTTAGAGCAGGACCGACGTTTGACTTTGAAATAAACTGCTGAGGAACTTACCCAAGTAGCATCAACTGATCGGATTTTGCTCGGCCCATCATCGAATTCCTCGTAAACTGATCCCGTAACGCACGATGACATCGTTCCGATCAGTATCCGAGCACGGTTTTCGATGAGCTACTTTTCATCGGAAAGCGATATCCTTCCGACCAACTTTCCCGATGAAAATAAGCCGAGCATCCAAAATTGATCCTAAATTCTTCGGCACGGGACTGCCCTGCTCGTAAATTGCTCCAAAACGCATCGTATTTCGAGTAAAACTCATCGGATTTTGCTGCTCGGATTCTGTTTGGCCGATGAGACATATTGGAGCAATTCCCGATGAGAACTCATCGAATCCGGTCATCAGCTGATGAGAATTTCATCGGGTTTCGATGAATGGCCGATCATCGGCCGATGAGATTATGCTGCTAGGGTTAATTAACGTTGAAGCAATATAGCTTTTGAGAAGAATGAGTAATGTCAACGTGTAAAGAATGGCTACAGGATTACACGTTTATTAGGTCAATAAAAATAATAGAATAAAAATGTAGAAAAATAGTCTGAAAATACACCCTTGAGAGAAACACGAGAATGAAAACTTGAAGACAATTGTTACTTAATTTACTTATCGATCGAAATATTTCCTAATGTTCATAATACAGAGCTTGCCGGTAAAACAGTTGTAACTATCAACTCACATTGAGACTTCCACAATTCGAGGGGGCATACGAGTTAATTAGGAGCATCATATAAATTAATACCGCCCAGGAAACGATAAAAAACAATGCATATATTGTGATGTTTAGAGAGAAATTTGTTGCTTATTTCCAAAAAGCATTGATTACAAATGCTGTTGTAAACAAACCTGCTTTTGTTTGAACCAAGGAATGCTTGAACCAACAATATCATTTTCCAACATTGAACACTCAGTTATGCGTAGCACTTACCGTACTATGACCGACTTAGCATAAGTTGAAGGTAAAAAAAACTTTTACTAAAATAAAGAAGTTTTAATCATTTTTGTGACTATATTTCCAAACTTTCTAAAGATCAATTTATTTTGAATTAAACTCATATGAGTAGCCACTACGCAAAGTTCGTAGCAGTTGGATGATATGCGATTGGTAAGTGTTTGTATGGTTTTATAGTGCGTGGCTTGAAACTCAATCCCATATGTTTGAAATTAAGTTGTACTTAATTTTCTAAATGCCTAGACTGTGTTATCTAAGAACTAGTATTTTTGTAGTTGTGTTGTTTGAAATTGAAACGGCTAACGCTGCTAGTAAATAGAGCGAAATTGTTTTTTTTTTTACAAACTTACAGTAGTTTATTACTCTGCTGGTATATAGAGAAAAAGTGTTTCTTTAACAAACTTTCAGTAATTATGTCCAACTAAAAGCCACTTATGGCTACATCGTCTTATTTTTGATTGATGGAAATTGTTTCACGGAAGTTTGCTATGCTGCCTTGCTAAGCGTAAAAGTGGTATCTGCAGTCTAGAGCCGCTATATAGACAGGCCGACGCATCAAGATTAAGTTTCACCACTTTGGATCCAATTCCTTAACTTTTACTTTCAAATTTTCATTGTTGCGGAGTAGGGTTACCAGAAAAAAGTTTTGGCACATTGCTAAGCTTTGCCAAATCCACGTGCCGCTAATAATTGCTCACAGAGAAAAATTACCAAAACGCGATTACTGGCCAGAAAAGACAACCACTCAAACACACAAACACGCGCTGGATCCAAAGTGGTGAAACTTAATCTTGATGCGCCGGCTCATCTATATAGGGGCCTTACTGCAGTCGAGCTCAAACTGAGACATAACTCTTTAAAGTTTTGCGCCACCATGTATTTGATTCAGATGAAACTTTTTCAGAATTTTTTAACAAAATATTTCCCATTCTCAAATGACTATACTTTTGTATTTTAGTAAAATACGTCACAAAGAGCCACCTGGTGGCGATAACCCAATTTTGTTAAAAAGTGCAGAGGATTTTGTGCTTATTATGGCAGTATGATGAAATCATCATCCGCAAAACTATTCTTTTACCTCTTGTACGTCAAGTTCCATTCACGTGAACTCACGTCAAATTTACGCAACCAACCGTTTTCAAAAAATATGAAACCAGTTGCAATTTATGTGGTTTTACGAAGGCCTCGTTTATAATCATATATTTTGTAACATGTGTGAAGTTTAATGGGCATTGTTGAATGTTATTTTCATCTGTTGCGTATTTGTGATGTTGTGTTTGTTATGCTTGTGTGGTTGAAATGTTAAGAAGTTTCTATAATGCGAAATATTTAAATTGTGTGCTTTTTGTATTTATGGAGTTCTAATTATAACTTTAAATTGTGTGGTTTTTATTACTAAGGAAATATGTATGTATTTAATGTAATCTTTGACAAAATTTAATACGTATTGTTGCTTGAAGAGATATTGTTCTTCTATTTGTATTCAAATTCAAAGACTGAACTTTATTTCATCCATGAAATATTAGTGGTTTCACTTGTGACTTTTTAACATGCTTGTAAATATCCGAAATCTCTTACGACTAAACATTATCATCATTTGTAAAATACGTCGTCATCGTTTTTTAACTTTTAAATAAATGTTTCGTCATTACTTATTTAATTACTTAATTTTCTTAGTGCCTGAGCTGTTTTTGACTCATCACATTTTTATTTGAGATATTTTCTCGATATTTGAGCTTAGTTCTGAATATTATGTGTTCAAAACATTTATCAGAATTTTTAAAAAGGCATCTTAAGTACTATAAACGCAGCGTAAACGCCAATGATGAATCCGATTCCAAAAAAAAAAAAAAAAAGCTGCAGCACGTATTACAATAAGTAATGCGTCGATTTAAAGAGAAAAACACTGAGTTTTTCTTTTTTTTAATGAAGTTCAATTATGTACAAATGCTCAATGCGTGAAAACATTGTGCAAAATGTTCATTTTCAAGCGCTGCAGTGCTGAAGCATATGTTGCACGACAGCATTTGATCTGCAATCCAGTTTGGTCCATACATTGTATAGTATATCAGTGTCTGTGCTCCGTAATGCTGCGCAAATGCGTTCCTTAAGGTTTTGTAGTGTTTTTGACCGGGGGTCGATTAACAGTGTAACTTAATAAATCGATGTAACTTTATGATATGAAACAAACTGGATTACATAATACATATAAGACGATTATTGTGTAATAAAAGGTTCATACCTAGAGCATTTGTAACCGAAAAAAACTTGCTGCATTTCTCTTTACAATTATGTATCACTTATTGTAATATGTGCAGTAGTTCTGAAAATACAATATTTTATATTCAGGTCCATCGTTTATGCTTATCCTGTATTTCTTCGCATTTACCCTCATATTGTAGTTGTATATAAATGCTTTCAAGAAGATTTTTCTTATTAAAATCTTTAAAGCATGATTTTGATTCTGCTTTTTAACATCTGTTGCATTTAAATATTAATCACTGCTTTCTTTGAAAATTACTATACATTTAAAAAATAAAATGGTCGTAAAATATTTACTCCTATCTGTATATGAATTATTTTAAATACATTTTTAGTCCCAATAAGTGTAAAAATTATTATTGGTGTTATGAAAGTAATTCCTACATCTTCCCTGCCATTTTGTTTCTTGCTAAGTTAAAAAGATTTTGTCTGACTCAGGTCTAATCCACAAGGAAGAGGGGGGAATGATCTTCCTTCGAAAGTTAATGTTCATTATTTAATGCTCATTTATTCCTAAACTAATTTTAAGATAAATGAGGCAATGAGGGGACTTAAGTGGAATTTTTTAGTGTTGAGAAAAATGCACGCAAAGATCAAGCCGTAAATAGGCTTTCATTATTGTTATTATTTTTTAAATCATGCTGTATTGCAGTACCTTTCTGGGATACTATTACCATCTCTTAACACTATACAAATGAGAGTACTCTAACTATTTTTACTTTTTGTCTCCATACACTTGCCCCCTTTTGCTTCTCACTGACTCAACGTTATGAATTTAGATGATTTTTTTTAAACCCTTATTTACATATAGTTTTATGAAACATCTTACAAAAGTCCTGTTTTTAATCTTGAAATTGTGCTAGGTATTTTTTTAAAAATGAATAAATACAAAAAATAAGTTAATTGAATGAAATATCCTACCACATTCAAATTCCTTAGAAATTAAAAAAAAATAATCTGATACCTTCAATCAACAACGTTCTCTTCTTTTTTTTTTCGTTTTCTGTTTCATTTTCTTGTTTATCTTTTTTTTTTCTACGTAAAAATATTTTTATGCTGAGATTTTGATAATGTGTCTGAAAAATTACCGTTATTTATAAATTGAAATTTTATCAATTCAGTATGTTGTTATATAAAATTTAGAGGATAACTAATTAATTAATGCATCCCTCATAACTATAAGGTTTTCAAAAGCGTTTGGAGGCAGTCATTAAACTTGTATAAAGGTATATATTTTACTCGACACTACTACTCCATTTTTAATTGAAAAAAAAAAGTATTATGTTTGTTTCTTAAATTTCGAAAGGGCCCTAAAATGATTGTTTTTAATTTCAAGGAATTACCAAAAATACATTTCTCAACTCATATTTCCCCATGTACATACCTGCTTTTATGTAAGTTCAGAACTTGTACACTGAGAATATCGCAGTCGAAGATAAATTCACAGATCTGTTTTGCAAATATATTAATATTGATTATACCTGTAATTGATTTCTCAGCGTACTTTTTTTGGGAAATATTTAAAAAACTTTATTAGTGTTTCAATTAGAGTGAAATAACCACAACAACCCCATGATTCATCATTTAATTTCAAAAAGTAACTCAGTTGATGCTATTTAGAAACTTTTTTAAAATATTAGAAACATAATTTTTTAAAATATCAGAAAGCTTATATATATTTTTATGACTAGTTAGAAATAAAGTTTGAAAGATAAAATTATCGTTTTTGTGTGTAGAAGTATGTATTATGCTGTATGTGGAAATGTTAAAAATGTATTGCGTGTGTAAAAAAAATAGTGTTATCGATCATTTGATGTTTGAAAATGTGAGTACTTAACATCGTTAACTTTGTGACTGCATTTTTTTGTATACTAATTTACTAAACTTTTCAAATATAAAGTGTGAAATAAAGTAATTATAAGAAATAACAAACTTGGATGTGTTTTCTTGATTCATTTTTAATGTGTATTATGTAAAGAATCTCAAAAATGTAGGCTGTCTGTACTGCAAAAAATAAGCTGTGGTTTCTACAGTATAATACTGGCATCAGAGACTCCAGTTTAAAACTGTAAAAGCACAGTAATAAACTGCAAAACTAGCTATTTCACACTTTATTACTGTAAAATTAGTAATTTTACCATTAAATTAGCTGTATTATACTGTAAAAACAACAGTATAATACTGGCAGCATAGGTTCCAGTTTAAAACTGTAAAATGCATTGTAATAAACTGAAATTAGCAATTTTACAGTTTATTACGGTAAACTAGCAATTTTATTGTACTACTTTAAAATTAGCAATTTTACAATTTATTACTGTAAAATTAGTAATTTTACAGTTTATTACTGTAAAATTAGCAATTTTACAATTTATTACTGTAAAATGAGGTGTATTATACTGTAAAAACACTATTGATTTTAACAGTGCATAACTATTTGCAATGACGTTGTACCACAATTTTTGATTAGAACAGAGACACTAGACATGAGATAAAACATTTGGTTTTAAGAATAGTATAATCTACGTAATCAAAATCATTTTATATGTTGATTTGTAAAGTTTTGAGACATTTCCAAGCTTTGCCAAATTCACGTTCCGCAAATAATTTCTCAGTGGAAAATTACCAAAACGCGATAATTTGCTAGAAAAGATAACCAGTCATCAACCGTCAGTAAAGACATAACACGCGCTGGATCCAAAGTGGAGAAACTTAATCTTGATGCAGCTGCTGATCCATATAGTGGTCTTAAAAGGTTACGTAAAGGCGAGTTCAGCATCTGATGTTATCAATTTATTAAAAAAAAATAAACTGAGAACAGCCATTAATGTCGCCAATGCACAGCGAATTGTAAAAATGTTGAATCTGTCGCACGTACCTCAAAAATATGCATGTGAACATCTTTAATTTTCAGCTCCAGTTTTAGTTGAAAGTATCAAAACAAATCTTGAATCTAAGTTTTTTGTTACCTAAAAAAATCTTAATCATTCACGGAAACAACCATCATATTAAGTGTCTTTTTGCGCTAACGAACTATTGCAGGGAAATATTTCGCGTGTCACACGCGAAGATTTTTTCAGATGCAGAACCTTTTCTTAAATGCACAAAAGCATATTAAATTCTTTCTGAAACTTTTTTCCACACAGCGAAATTCCATAAGAAACCAAATTAGTGCACTGTTAATAGCAGTTCTGTACAAAAACTTTTATTTTTCTTACAGACATAAAACAACCATATATTTCTCCCTGCCCTAGGTGGAATAATTACCAACCCTGCGTGACCAGTTTTTGTGTCGTGAAGGGGGAAAAAATTCAGCTTAATTTGCGCTAAAGATTAGACATTTAATGTGACCAATTCAAAGTGCGAGAAAATGTTTGTTGGAGATGAGATTTGGAATAACACGCAATAAGTAAGATTAAATAAGCTTCTCTTCAATTTCACTGACGTAATTTTAGATATTCAAGTGTGCTTACTTAATTTATGAAATGAGAAATTTTGTTTTGAAGGTGTTAGCTGAAGTAATGGGAATCAAAAAATCGTTGCATAAATGTGCTTCCATTGATTATTGCCATTGATTGCATTCCATTGATTGCATTCATATAACCACTTCGTTTATATCTTTGTAATGATGGGAAGAAATTCTTATCTTAGGGTATAAAAAAATTCTCTCGCTTTTTTTTTTTGACGGAAGGTAAATATATTATTGATGATACGATATGTTCTATGGAGATCTCGCTGGTTCATTTCACATGTTGCAGTAGCTATTATTGTTGCTCATATCACTTGCTGGACAGTATCATCGCAGAAAGGCAGTTCACCAAGTGTCCTCTCCCAAACCTGGAAAGTGCAGAACCGATTTTTCTACAACCCAGTTAGACAAAGCGGCACCTAGCTTCTTGCATTCATACCTGCTGTGGGCAGGAGTTCCCCAGTTAGAGAATGCAGTTGTGTCTTTCCCTTGATAATTATTTCAAGTAGAATCTTTCAGTGCAAAGCACCCAATGAGATACATATCATCTTACAGCTTGTTCAAAAAATGGAAGGGCCATAAGCATATCGAATAGTAGATCCCGTGAAATTTACTTGTAAGATACCTTGATGAAGGTGAGACAACTTATTTCAGTCCTCATTTCTTTGTCCAAAGCAAATACAACATAGATGTTGTGACTGCAATGAAGTTCTTCGAGCTAATATCTTTCTTTACCAATACGTCAACTACGAGCTATGAATTACGCGCGACACGAAATAAATCTGTCAAAAGTATAAATATAATAATTGACTGCGGAAATGAAAACAATTGTTTCTAATGCTGTTTTGTTCCCTAAACTAGCAACCACTGCATATTAAGAAATCTATTTCCAATTTTTGAAGAAAAAATAAATTTATAACTAAAATTAATTGGTTTAAATATTTAAACGTAATTCTTCCTCATCCAAAAACTCTAAATGTCCTTCTTATTCTCTCGGGATGGAATTTTTATTTATTTATTATAAAAACAATGTTGTGTCAAGAAATGGACAAACTTGTTGGAAAAGCATCCCTAAGTCTTGATCAGCTAGTGCAAAATCTATTTTCAGAGTAAAAGGCCCAAATTCTACTCATACATTTATTTGGATATCTCTTTGTGGTTATAATTGGGACACATCTAACTAGGAAGCTTTATGAAAATAAAACATCCCATTTAGGACACTGTCAGGTTAAGTTAGCCCCAGCATACATGCGGTTAAAAAAAAGATATATTGGAAAAAAGCGGAATTTTTAAACTGAAGTATGTAAAGAAGTTTGCTGTTTAAAAGTAAAAAAATAAATGAGAAATAAATAAAAAAACTTTAAGGAAACTGGGAATATAATTAAAAATGAATGTTTAAGACCCATGCTTTAAAAATGTTAAACAGCATTTCTGTGATAAAGATAGGATGCAGATTATCTGCGAAAAATTCGCCCATTCAAGGCTGTTGCAAGCACAAGTTCTGAGGAATACAGCCAAGGCATTTGGATACTTACTAATAATTTCCTAAAGCTGCATCACAGTGATTAAGATCAAAGTTTCCAAAACATCTTCCTCAATAGTACAAACTAACTTGAAGATTTTCTGTCACTCCGAAAAGTGTGGGAAAACTTTTACTCCTTGCCAGGAATGCAGTTGGCGAACGCCAATGAAGCGAACTTGTGCAAGAAGATAATTAAACAAGTTTTATGCGACACAATTAACAGATTTAAGACCGGCGTAGGGCCGAAGTTGATGACTCGGTGAGTAAAAGGGGGGTGGGGAGGGAACACCCATCCCCCCTTGCGTTTTAAAGAGGATCCGCTTCGCCACGTTCACAGCAGCTGTGATTAAAAACCGTAACACCTTGGCGAAATTTCCGAAGTTATGTCAAGCCGTAAAACAGGGCTCGCAGAATCATAAGGTACAAAAGGTATTGAAAAGCTGGGGCTGCTTAGGTCTTTCGCTATTGCTTTTCTATGTAAACGGAAAAGATGAGTTAGTTTTGGGCCGTTAAGTTCACTAGGACTAACTAATGCAGTTTATGTCTTTATGGGGGTATTTTACGCTCCGTAGAGTTTGAAAAAGTAGTAAACTACATGTTTTTTAGGATTATAAAGACTTTCCGATTAAAATCGTTGCGCAAATGTTGAATGAATGAGATTAAGTGTTGTTAAAAAAGGAATCAGTAAGTTATTTTATTAACAAATTTTTATGATGTTGATGAAAGTTGATGTTGAGTATCATAACATGCATTTATTAATCAGTGATTTGAACCAGTGATTTCCTTCATTTTTTTCTATGCTCATTTTATGCTTAACTTTCATGCCAAGAGATCACCAGAACGTTTCTACCTTACCCCACTGATAGCAAATATTTCCATAACCTGCATTGGCTTCTTCAGTCCAAACCGGCACTTTCTCATTAGTTATGAGCAGTTTACTAGTAGAGAATCCTCTGGAATTTCATGATTTCATAAAGAGAAGTGCAATGAAAAATTTAGTAAACTGAATCCATTATTGTCTGAGACATTAGTATAGTGATCTCCAAAACCGAATGCCCAGCTATCTTGACAGCACCATATAGACAGCACCATAGGTTGATACATGCATGGGTTACACGTGTACATTTTGGATGAAACCTAATAGTGAACTTGAAGTCGATAACATCGTGTTGAAATAAACATGTGGCAAAAGATTTTTATAATCAATTCCAGATGATATTGACATAGCACTGAAGTATTATTTGTCTATTCATTTCATTAGGGTATTATTACTTTCAGAAAATTGTAAAAATCGGCGATGAAATCTAGAAGCTCAAAGTTTGCGTATGAATAAAGGGGTTTTGTTTTATTTTACTCCCGGGTTTGTAATAGTTAACTAATAGTTGCTTTACTGATGCTGTTATTATTACTTATGGGGCGTCGTTGGCTCATTGGTAGAAGTTTCGCCTCGAAAGTAAGACGTCGCTGGTTCGATTCCCGCCTTGGTGCCGTGGGTATTTCCTCTCTTTGTGTTATAAATCTTTCTTGTACTGTTTTATCCATAATATAAATATGGATGTATGTATAAATCAGCGAGTGACCGCCCCTAAGCAAGGGCTAAGGCAGGAACATGCAATACACCGCCAACTCGTTCATTTCGATCCATGGACTGCAGTTTCGGGCTTATTATGCCCTCATCAGCATGGAATACGAAATTAAATGAGTTGGGGGCAAAAACCTCTTATAGAGCAAAGAGAGCCGAAAAAAACTGGTAGCTAATGAGAAATTACAATACCAGCTAGCGACCGCACTCCTTTTTGCTTCCAACTCGTTTACTTTCGAATTGCATGCTGATGAGGGCTTAATAAGCCCGAAACTGCTGTACATGGATCGAAATGAACGAGTTGGCGGTGTATTGGATGTATGTATGTTTGTTCCTTATACAAATCTACAATTTTCGTCGGATTTTCATCAAACTTGGCACAGAGGCTCTTTGATGCGCTAGAATTCACACAGGCGGGGTTTTGAACTTTTTAAAAAATCCAAAAAGCTCAAAATTCAAATTTTTGTCTCAAAATGGCCATTTTCATCATTTTTGCAATATTCATCATTTTTGTTTATTTTTCATCGTTTTTGCAGAGGCATAAAATGCCATCCATATAACAGAAAACCCGAAGGAGTTCCTTGAAGAGTCAGGCTTTGAGGAAATCCTCTATGTGTGTATGGCGATTTCTGTTGAGATATTCCGGATGCTCTTCTTACGAGGTTTTCCTCGAGGAATTCCTTGAGGATTTTCTCAAGGAAAGCCTTTGGATTATCCGGAGTGTGTGTGGGGCCCTAAACGTATATAGATATACTAAGAATAAACGTTTTTACTTTTTAAAAAATAATTTGCATACAAGATGGAACGTAATTTTAAATTTTGAAATGTTGTTAGAAAAGTTACACAAGTTTATTAAGTTACGTATGTATTTCATGTAATTATTCACATTTGTGAATTAATATCTGTTATCTGCCATTGGATAATTTAACTCTTCCGTCATTTACCATAACAAATTTCATTTATTTACTACGATATTAATTTCAATTTTAAGCATGAAAAAAGGCCCATAATAAGCATCTAAACATCTAATCAGAGTGTTTGCTGACGTTATAATTTTGTATTGTACTGGGTGCTTCAATTTTGCCTAAGCAAATACCTGAAAATAAAACTTCATGTTTCTCTCTGGAAGGGGTTCTAGAGCAAAAATTCACGAACATTTTTTTGAAAAGTAATAAGATTGTTCTTTTTCATTTTTTCCAAACTCATTTTTAAAATTGAAATTAACCTATACAAGAAAAATATGTAACCCTATGTGTTTTTCTCTATTCCAAACATTTTTTGCCAATAAAATAAAATCACATAAGTGCTTACGTGCTTCTTTGAAGAATCTTGTTTTATGCAAAACAATTAAAATTTTATATTTCTCCCTGAAAGGTTATACAGTGAAAAAATAGGGAATTTTGTTGAGAAAAGTATTTTTTTTTCTTTCTTTGTTTTTCAAAATTAATTTTAAAATAGTTTTATATAATTTATCCAAAGAAAATATGCATCCCTATATGTTTTTTTTCTTTTCAAAATAACCCCTTTTTTGCCTACTATAAAATCACATAAAGTGCTTACACTCTTCCTTGCAGCATCTTGTTTGCAAAATCCTCTACGCCACCATCCCTTATATAAGGCAAAAGATAATCCAGGGATCGAAGCCATTAATTTAATTATGCCCTCTGCAAAGAACCAACAGCTGGAATCCATTAGCTTAATTATGGCCTCCTCATAAGGCAAAATTCATTGCGAGTTGGCTAACGGCAAAACAGCGCCAATATTTAACGACGACCTACTAATTCCCGATTAAAAGAGCATAGAACTTTTGCTCCCAGAGAGTCGCGCTGTCCCCCAACGACACTTGAGACAGGCACGGAGTTCCCCGACTCTCTGTAGATCAGCCGTAAAAGTCTCAGCGCCGTGATTCTAATTGGAAAATCGTCGTCTCAAGTCTCTTTAAAGAAGACCTAACAATAGCCGCCGTAAATTTCTCCACAACTGAAGGGAAGTCTGGAAATATTATCACGTGGGGGTCTTTCCAGCAGATGACGGTGATGATTCTGTTTCTGAACTTCCCCTCCTCTCAGTCGTCTTTTCTCCTTCCAACCCCCTTCTCTCCAATTGTTAAAACAACAGTCTTTTTATGCCTCCGCTCTCCACCCCCTTATTAGTTGCTTTACTGCAGGTCACAGTTGGTCCTGATAGCCTCGTTAGCAGCTTTATGGCGACTATAGGAAAAATAAATGCCCGCCGGTTCCCCCGGGGAATGCAGAGATGGCGCAGGCCACCATTTTTGGGTTTTCGTCTTCTCCTGGAGTGTTGCTTCCAAAGCTGGAAAAGATGATAGGTGAAAATAATATGTTTTGTTCGATATATAGATACAAGGGAGAAAAACGTAAATTTGGGAAAAACAAAGGATTTAAATAGCGTCAAACTAATGAAAAAATAGTAATAAAATAACGCTCTTTAGCAGATTTTTCAAAAAATATTGCATGCACATGTTTCAGGAACACCGAAATAAAATTTTCTGTAATCTATAAATAGATACGTTTAAGAAAAACGTAAATTAACAACAAATAAATGATGAAAATAACGTCAAACTGATGAAAAATTAGTTTCAATAAACCACCACAATTAAGCAGATTATTCACTAAATATTGCATGTACATATTTCCGGAACATTATGAAATAAGATTTGATTTGTTCTATAAATAGATACATAGGGGAAAAACTTTTATTAACAAAAAAGAAATAATGAAAATAACGTCAAAATAATGAAAAAATAGTAATAAAAGCAGATTTTTCAAAAAATATTGCATGCACATGTGTCAGGAACGCTATGAAATAATATTTGTTCTATTATATAAATAAACCCAAGAAAGAGAAACGTAACTTAACGAAAAACAAATGATGAAAATTGCGTCAAACTGATGAAAAAAAATAGTAGTAAAAATGCCACTGTTAAGCAGATTTTCCAAAAAATATTGCATGCGCCACATGTTTCAGGAACACTATGAAATAACATTTGTTCTGTTCTATAAATAGATACAAGAAAGAGAAACGTAAATTAAAGAAAAACAAATGATGAAAATAACGCCAAAATAATGAAAAATAGAAAAAAAAAATAGCACTATTAAGCAGATTTCCCAAAAAATAAATTGCATGCACACGTTTCAGAATCAGTAAAAACTTTTATGTTTATAGAAGAGAATTTAGGGATGTACATCGTCTGAGTAAAGCCATAAACCGGATCCTTTATTTCGAAGCTTATATCTGCGTTAGTAAAGGTGTACTTTGTAGCCGGGTTCCTAGGCACCATCTCTTTTTTCTCTCGAAAAAAGGCTTAATTTTAAAATTGAGTACTATTCATTAACATACTTTAAAATTTAACAGGTAAAAAGGAAACTGTAAGAGGACAAAGAGCATTCGTCTTATTAATTTTTTAAAAACTCTTCTAAGTAAAAACAACATCTACAAATTTTTAATTTTAGTTGCTCTAACTACTTTCTAACTATGTTCTCTAGCTATATTTTCCAACAATAATATCTAACTACATGTTCTAACTTTAGTATCTGACTACATGTTCTAACTATAATATCAAACTACACTTCCTAACTATTACATCAAATTATACTTTTTACCTAATACATCTAACTGTATATCCAACTACAATTGCTAACTATAATATCTTACTGCATTTTCTAACCATAATTTCTAACTATTATATCTAATTATATTTTCAAACTGCTACATTAAACTTTATTTTCTAATAATACTTTCTAACTATAACATCTTGTTATAGTTTCTAATTATTACATTAAGCTACAGTTTCTAATTATTATATTAAATTACATTTTCCAAGTATTATATTTAATTAATATAGCTAACTGAATTTTCAAACTATTTTTTTCTTACTATACCATCTAACTGCCCTTTCTGACTAAAATATCTCACTACGCTGTTTAACTTTAATATATATCTGAACTTTCTATAACATCTAACTACGCTTTTTGACTACAGCATCTAACTACACTTTTTGACTATAGCATCTAACTATACAGGAATATAAGAAACAGTAACGCAATCATCTTTGTTTGGGACATCTTTATTTTATCACAATAAAATTAGCTTAATATGTTAGTGCCTCTTTTTTTAGTAAAACATATCTTACAAATAATTTATATCTTAATGTTTCAGAGATCTGAAATTGCAATAATAAAACCTAATTGGAACGTGTAAAATGAGCAAAAATACAAGTGCAATAATGTTTTCACTCTCAGAAACAAAACGCACACTACGACGATTCTTCAATCCTAAGACGAATTTCGTCATTTACGACAGCTCTTTTCTCGCTCGGTCAGAAAATGATGTTCAAAATCTTCAACTCAGAGCCAGACTAATGTAAGTACAAAAATGGCGATTTTCATTTATTATTGTATTGTATGTAGAATCTTATTCCGCATCGACTAATAAGAACGTTATTCTATAAAGCAAATTCCTTCATAATTATATAGCAGCATAAAAAGAGCTCGAGTCCCATCCTTTGAATCCTACAAAGGTATTTGCACTCTCCTGAAAAGTACAAAACATTTACTTACGTCTGGCTCTAAAGTACAGAAATCTCACAGAAATTTTGTCACTTAATTTGGAGAATTTCTTACCAAACAATTTCTCAAATATGACGAAAATTTCGTAAAAATGAAGTATACGTTTCTGAGTGTCTCAGATGTTTTAAATGTTCTGTATAATCGTCTTTGTGTTAGAAATTCGTTATCTGTTTTGCATGTTTCAGTTTCTGGTTTTGTGTGTGTGTAGAGCGTCATCATTTCATTTGAGATCATATGTATCTAAATGGATCTTGTGTGCTAATTTTCACTTTAACCTATTTCAAAATTTCCGCACATTTTTAGTGACCAATATAATATTAAAATGGTAATGGAATAGTAAAAAAAAAAGACTAAATGAAACATAAAACATATTAAGCGAATAAAGAGTACCTCCGAAGTGAAAAATCAGATAGCGACGATCAATAGATTTCTTGATAAAACTTAAAGCAAAAAAATTAATACAAAGAGATGTCAAAAAATAAAAACATTTTTGAAAAACAAAAATTGAACCGACTTCAGAACTTATATCTGCAAGTGCTCGAAAAAGTAAAAAATAATTTTATTCTTTGAACACCATCGATACTACATTGAAACATCAGTTTTGAAGTCGGCGCAAAAGTACTAAATAGAATTACACGACACTATAATTCAACTATGAATATAAATTTTAATGAATCCATGTTCTTTAATCGCATTCGCATAAATTGCATTGAGAACCACATATTTATTGTAATGGTAAAAATATTCAGCTCGTAATTTTCAATGGTTTCTCTGAAAAGTGTTGGCAAAATATAGTTAAACGCCATTTTACGCATAGTTTTTGCGCCGACATCAAAACTTTAGTTTAAATTTAGTATCGATGGTGTTCAAAGAATAAAATTAATTTTTACTTCTTAGACTACTTGCCGATTGAAGTTCTGAAGTCGGTTCATCCTTTTTTACAGAAATGTTTTTATTTTATTCTTTTTAGAGTAAATGTACTTCAGAAATAAGATAATGTTTCTATTACGAAACTTTACTTAATTTTCTCATGTAAATACTCCATAAAATAAGCTTTGTAAGAAAAAAAAGAAAGAAACTATCAACACGACTAAAATTTTAAACGATTGACACTAAGAACTAATCCTTGTTATTCTCTGGTATTTATTTGTGGACTAGTTTAATCAAAACCATTTAAATATCAACGGGTTTTCAACTAATTTATATTTCAAAGCAATATTAGTTTCTTGCGATAGAAATACCATATACGTGACCCGTTAGCTGTTATCAGCATTAGATGAAGATAAAAGAGACAATAGAAATGAATGTCATTATATAATCCAGAAAACCCTTCATTCAAAAATAGTCATTATTACGATTACTGTGATTGCGATTTCTATTTTCTTCGGTTTCTGCACGATCCCGTTATTTAACCCGGATCACGAGACGATTGGACCAATTGGAAGGTACACTCTTTCAAAAAAAATAAAAATTCGAAATCGGTCCAGGCGTCTTCGAGTAATCTTACAGCATAAAAAAAATCTCCGACTAATAGAATAAACCTCCTTCTTTGTTGAAGTCGGTTAAAAATATTCTTCGTCTGAAATCTGTATTTTCAATCGTAATCTCAATGTTAATTTTAATCGCAAATACTCATAAAGAAACTAAACGGACAAAGATATAAATAATTGCATGTTAAACAAGAATGTTAATTTCTCCCCCCCCCTCCTTCTTGAATGTTTGAGAATTATTTAGCCTTGAATTCAAGGCTGTGGTAGTTTTGAATTTGTGGGCAATCCCTTTTTATTGACAAAGAAGATTAAATACACTTGATTCACATACACTCTAACACTTGATTCACATATTATAAATATGAAATATCTTGCTTATTCGCCTGAGTTAATGTTTTTCACAAAATACGCTTTCTGTTTCATTTTGAGAGTTTTGATATGAATATTCAGAATGTGGTACAGAAGCCATTTGCTATATCTCTTTTGTCAGGGAACAACAAAAAAGCGCGATATCTAAGAAACCGCGATACCCATTTATTTAACGTAAAAATAATTGATGTTGACATAATTAATAAATTTCGTTTATTATCATATAGGACGTCTTTTTTGTCATAAACTTCAAAAGAAAATTATTTTACAATTATTAAGATTAATATATGAACATTCAAAACATATTGTCATTAGATGGGATAAGAATCCAAAGTTTGCTAGTTGAATGTAGACAAATAAAAATGCACTAGTTTCATCTATTTATTAAAAGAAAAAAATCTGAGAAGTGCAGTATTTTTGTTTCAGTAGACTCAAATTTTAATAATTGGTCTAGTTACTTTTATGTTTTGGAAGACACTTAAAAAGTATTCATCTAGTTGGAAGATCGCTTTCAATTATTCGTTAATTTAATGTTTATCAGGTTCTTACTTTCTTACTACCAATCAAATGTACACAGATTCGTCAGTTATTTTAATTACACACGATAGGATCAAAACTCGAGCCACTGACTCACGGCCGTGGCGTACAGCGCAAAGCAAGCGTGGTTAACCAGTAGACCAGTTAAGGTACACACCTTGGTTAAGTTTATAAGACTTCAAAAGCTCTACTCCGATACTTGTCTTAACGCATGCGCTTTGGATAGCACTCCAGTAATTCTAACGCTTGGTGGAACTCTACACCAGCTGAGTGAAACTTTCCTACAATAATTAGAGTTTTCTGATTAGAACAGCTTACTCCAGAAGATATATATATATATATATATATATATATATATATATATATATATATATATATATATATATACAGGGTGGTTATAAATTAACAGGAGGTGTTTGGAGCCCTCTAGCTCGCGAACTACTGGGCGAAACATTGCCAAACTTCGTGAGCATGCATATTAGACCATGGGATTTTGATTTCTGGAATAAAAAAAATTAGTTTGAAAAATTACCACCAGGGGGAAATTTGGCGCTGTTAAAGTGTATTATTATGATTATCGAAGAATTAATTGCTACTGACAAAATATGCATCCATTTTATTTGCAAAAATGACTTTTTTTGGCACAAATGTGGTTCGATATGATCGCCATTGTAAAGTTGTAAGAACTGCATACGATGCACAACATTTTCTACGGCAGCTCGTAACATATCAGAATGGATTTCTCTAATTTTTAAAATTATCATATCTTTTAAACTTGCGATATCAGAAATGTTTCTTTGATAGCATCAAAGCATTGTTCTCTAATAGCATTTGCAACTTCGTCAACTTGTAGCTGATTAACCGTCTGGCGCCCCTAGCCTGGTTGCTGGGCTAGAAATCCAGTCATTTTAAACCGCTTAATCATGTTTCTTAAATTTGTTATGGTCAGCGGGCCTTTTCTCAACTGCTTCACTCGCCGAAATTCTCGAAGAGTAACATTGGCATTTTCATCACGCTGATAGTAGAGCTTCACTAACAAAGCGCGGTCCTGCATAGTTAAAGCCATCAAGAGGCAACTGCGCTCAGAATGATGAGAATGCTCCCAGTCAGTCATTTTATACAGATGATCGCTAAACACAAAGCGTTTATGCAAATTATTGCATTCTATTTGGTTGGTGGACAGCTATTTTGTTCGTGGTGATTTTTGTTAATAGAAAATTCTACGGCGATCATACACTGGCGGAAAAAAAAATCCCAACACCAAGAAAAAATTACTGTAGAGTAATGAAATTTGGGTAATGCAGTTGTCTAGTTAACATGTTTAATTGATTAAATGTACAAGATCACTGGCTAATTTAAGCTCAAGAAAATGCTGTGCAAATGTGAAATTATGTTAATTTAATAGAGGGTGTAACCTCCAGAATTTTGAAGGCAAGCCTGCAAGCGTGCATGCATTATGTCATACAGGTGCCGAATGTCACTTTGTGGTATGGAGTGCCATGCTTGTTGCACTTGTTGTGTCAATACTAGGACCGTCATTGCTGACTGTGGATGATGCTCGAGGTGCCGTCCAATGATATCCCATACGTTATCAATTGGAGACAGACCTGGTGATTTTGCAGGTCATGGTAACATGTCAGCACTCTGTAGAGCACATTGCGTTACAGCAGCGATGTGAGGGCGAGCGTTATCCTGTTGGAAAACTCCCCCTTGAATGCTACTCATGAAGGGCTGTACTACTGGTTAAATTACCAGACTGACGACAAATTTTCAGTCAGTGAGTTTGGGATAACCACAAGAGTGCCCCTGCTGTCGTAGGAAATTGCTCCAGAGACCATGACTCCAGGTGTGGGTCCCGTGTGTCTAGGCCGTAGACCGCTTGGATGCAGGCGGTCCCTGGCCTCCTTCTGACCAATATACAGCCACCACTGGCACTAAGGCAGAATCTGTTTTCATCAAAAATTACAACAGATCTCCACTCCGACCTCCAGTGAGCTCTGTCTTGGCACCACTGCCGTCGCAAACGGCAATGGTTTGCAGTCAATGGAATACCGGCTACAAGCTGCCTGGCTCGGAGCTGTCCTTGAAGTAAACAGTTTCTTATCGTTCCTTGGGTCACTACGGTACCAACTGCAGCTCGAATGTCAGCCGCAGATGCAGTACGATGAGCCACAGCCGTAGGCAAGATTCGGGGATGTTCCTTCTCAGTCGTGCCACGTGGCAGCTCGGAACTCTATTTTCTTGAGGTAGTACCATCCCTTGACCATAGCTTCCAATAATCATGCATGGTGGAAACATTCCCACCCAAGTTTTTCTGAAATATCGCGAAATGAAAATCCACCTTCTCGTAGCCAAATTGTAAGACCTCGTTTAAACTCGGTGAGCTGTTGATAATGGTTTCTTCGTCGTCTTAAAGGCAATCCTGGCTAACATGAACGCAATTCGTCAAATTTCACGGAAAAATAATACTCACGAGCTTCACAACACGCTTTTAAAACAAGCCTTATTTGCATGTTCTGAGTGACGCCAGCTGCGCCACACCTATGCGCGGAGCGCGAAATTTCAATCGATGTCATCTTTCAGTTGTATAAACACGCCTACCAAATTTCGTTTATCAAACACAAGTCTTTCTTGGTGTTGGGATTTTTTTTTCCGCCGGTGTATTAAACCTCATTTGCAAAGAACAATCATTTTTGCTTGGCGAAATTGATTTATACAGCATCTTTTCAAGTTTAATTCGCGATATTCAGTGTAATACACTTTTACAGCGCCAAATTTCCCCCTGGTGGTGATTTTTCAAACTAATTTTTTTTTATTCCAGAAATGAAAATCCCATGGTCTAATATGCATGCTCGCGAAGTTTGGCAATGTTTCGCCCAGTAGTTCGCGAGCTAGAGGGCTCCAAACACCTCCTGTTAATTTATAACCACCCTGTATATATATATATATATATATATATATATATATATATATATATATATACTTGCTGACCTGGCCACGCGTTGCTGTGGCTAAGGTATGGGTTAAACTATAATGTTTCAATAGAAACGAAAAACTTTATTACCGTTATAGAGATCAACTTTATATAAATATAGCTGACCCGGCGAACTCTATTCCGCCTTAAAGGCCATAAATAATCAATTTTTGAATTTATTAAGTTTTTTTTTATTAGAAAATACAAAAAAAAAATAAATAAGTACCTACATTAATCATCCATTATTGTTTCTGTATTTAAAACCTATTTTACTGCGCTCCAGAAGCTGTCAGAACATGTGCTTTATGTCGCCCGGCTACAGAGGCTCAAAAAAGGCTTAGTTAAAAAGATAATTTTTTCGGACTGCTTATTAGGGTGGGTCACCGTCCTATGTTAAAAAAAAAAGTTTCGGATTTCCATCAGGCACAGCAAGAAAAAGGTGCCAAATGACGTTTATAGACTATATCTAAAATTTTATTAGGGTAGGACACCATTTTCTGCTGCCGGATTGAGTTTAAAAAGCGTATATTTAAGGAAAAAATCAATTTTTGTTAAATAATTGAAAAAAAAGGAATAAATAAACAAATTAATTAATAAATGTAAATATATGACAACTCAAATTTATCTAAGTGTTATTTATTCATTATTATTCAAAAAACGTTCTTTTATAATCATATATTTACAATACTAAAAACATGCATCTTTAATTAGCATGCAAGTCCTTCTTACTATCAAACTTTGGCAGAACTTTCCGGGACTCCAGTTGGTTTTTTATAAAACCTTCTCTTTCAGATTTTTTGCACAATATAGCCGAAGCTTCTGTCACAGTTTTAACTGCCCTTTCAACAGCCTGTGTGTGACATAGCAGATGTAGTAAAGACAATTGTTTCGCTCCTGAAGCAAACAATTGAACATCTTCATCAGAGTTTGATTTTAGTATTGGTGGATCAGGAACATTTTTCCAATCAATCAGGTCTGTGTAAGATTCAGCAGCAAAGTTAACAACGGGAATTTGAAAATTCGGCTTCTATTTTGATGAATACAACTAGCTTCTAGAATCCGATGGGCTGCCAAATCACGGACGTGTTGCTCCGAATCTGTCAGCATTGCAATCAACAATTTTTCAGGGTGTACGAAGTAACCGTTTCTTTGTATAACGGGATCTATTTTGGTCTACAATTCAGTAGATAAATACCTAGTTGCATTGATGAGTTTGAACAAGTGCCGAGCTCCATCTTTACATGAATGGTGGCTTTTGATTGCAAACCAAATTGGAGTATAAACTTTTACGACATATGGCGCAAGAATTATTAAATTTTCAGAAGGAGATTCCACTGAAACATACAAACGAAGGATTCGATTAGCACGAGTTAGCCATCGAGCGTGAGACATTTTGCCAGATGACATGTATGTTAGTTCCTCAAGAAATATGTCTGTAGAGACCGCCGATGCTATTCTATGCAAATATGTTTGGTCTGTACTAATGTCTTGAACGGGCAACTTTGGTAAGTATGCTGGGATAGGCGTAAACTGAACAACGGGATTTTTTTTCACAATTTTCTAGTTCTTTACCGATTGTTCCCGAAAATGACTTCGGTTCCGTCGTGTTGCCATCAATGTGGAGAAACAAATGTCTAAATGGCAATTCATTCATGTGTAGTAAGCATATGAGCCACTGTAAAGGTCTATTTAAACTTTCTTTCAACAAGCGTATTCTCTATTACTTCTATTTTTACCAACGTTCACGTTAGTTCCATCACATCCGACTGCCACCAAAGACTTCATGGGTATTTTTGATTCCAGAAAGAAATTTTTAATTTCTTGCTCTATACATTTAGAAGTACCAGAGGCGGGTGCGATATAGCCTAAGAACTTAGACTCTGGTTCCATAATTAGCGAAATATGTTCTTCAGTAATGCTTTTTCTATAGAATTTACCATTCTTTTCCAATGTAATTAAAATTTTATCTTTTCTTCCGCCAAAATACAAAGCTTTTATTTGTTCAACTTTGTCTTTGTCCATGGCAGATTTTCGTGCTTCTTTACGTTTCCGGCGAAGCATGTTTGTATCAATAATTTCCGAAGTTGTGGGGTAAAGAACTACAGACGCAATAGCTGTTCCTGCCCGGTCAGATACCCCGTATCTATCGCATGTCCGGGAAAGCAAATTAAAGTCTACTGTATAGTTTGCACAGGTTGATTTACTGATATAAGTAGTTGAAGAAACTTGTCTAGGTCCTTGAAACTCATCCTCACTGTCCGTATCCAATGAACTAGATGCAGATGAAGTAATGAAACAAGAACTATCAGCACGTTCTTTTCGAGTGTGAAGCTCCGATTTCTCCTGCAGTATTTTTCTCTTAAGAATGTTTTTAATTTTTTCGTAGTAGGAGTATCTACGACTCCGATCGCCATTCTTCTGGTGCTCCGTTGATCTATAAGAAACTTTTTTACTCTCTTTGGTACTTTTTTGTTTTTTGGACAAATGCAGTTGTTAATATCTTTACATTTGCAAGATGAAATGTCAAATAGCATTTTACCAGCCCGGCGAAACTCTCCCCATTTTTTCTTAGGGATTTTAGGATGGGATTTGAAAAAATTTCTACATTTCAAGTGGTAGAGTTTTAACATAGCTTTTACTCGTTTGCGTTGCACTATAGAAAGGGAAGCCTTTGCCCAAATTTCTTCTATTATCTTTACCACAATGTTCTCAACTTCCTTGTAAGATGACTCTTTATTAAGATCATTTTCACTTTTTAACTTATGACGGATAAACTCGTAATACTTCCCAACATCTTCGTAGGTTGGCAACATATTGCAGTTGAGATCAAATGAATCACCAAACAACTTAGATTTCCAACCTGACCGAGTGCGATTCATTATTTTAAAAACTGTTTACCATAGGAGCATCAAACTACATCTAGCGCACTTTAATTAGATCGAAGTTATATTGAAATAGCTGAGTTGCGCATGCGTAGGTTATTTTTAGACACTGATTCATGCATTTTTGCTAGTTCTCACAGCTGAAATGAAAGGTGTGAATTCAAACCAGGTGCAAATTAAAATTTTGATGACGTGTTTCCGTAAAAAAAATATTTATTATTGCTGCAAGCTTACATAGAACGTATTCAATCTTGGTATAGGAGTCGACACTTCAAGATCAATCCGGCAGCAAAAAGACTTATCAGAATGTAAAAAAAAATCATACACGTTAGTTTGGGACCATGATGCACCTTTTTAAACCTGTGCCCCTTAACATTTCGAAAAAAATTGAAAATGACCCACCCTACTGCTTATCAACTGACTGCTCCATCCATAAATCCATCCAAACAAACTTTTGTATATATAATAGTAGTAAGAAGAGCAGCTACTTAAATGCAGTCCAGGGGCTATCCCACCAAGCGCTTTCCATCTCTCAGCCTCAGAGGTGTAAAAACTCTTAAGCGACAATCGTTTCTGACTGCTTATCACATATAAATTTCAAGGGAAGTAACGCGTTTGTTTGTAATTGACTTCACAAAAAAGTCAAATAACACTCAACGCACCGCTAACTTACAACCTGTTTACTGCACTCCGGAAGCTGATAGAACGTGTGCTTTATGTCGCTCAGCCATGGAGGTGTCATAAAAGGCTTAGTAAAAAGACTTAGCCTAGAATACAGAAAAGCTGGTTGCTAAATAGATAATTTGCAATAAAAAATATATTGCGGTCCTAAATTGAGATAAAAACTATCCTATCATTTAAGTTGGACCAAACTGAAACTGCGTGCAAAATTTGGTTAAAATCGGTTCAGTAGCTGAGGAGTCCATTGGCCACAAACACAGGGACACGTAATTTTTATACAGGGTGTCCACCCCAATCGTGGACCAATAGCTAATTTCTAAACCGTTAGAGATAAGCATATAGTTTATTTAGGAAAAAATCTCCAAATTACGAAAGGAATTTTGGGTCAATTCAATGTTTTTCAAAAAATCAAATTTTGAAAGAGTTACGAAATTTAAATTTTTATACAGCCCCCCCCAGTCCTATCAATCATATTTAGTAAAACATTCTTGACACTGAAACGTTTAAAACTAAAAAAAAATCACTCTCCTACGACAAAAATTGACCGAGTTAAGACGTTTTGAAAAATCAAGATTTTGCATTGTTTCATGACGTCATCGAGAGATCGCTTTAGGGACCGTATGCGAAATCCTTCAAAATCTTGATTTTTCAAAACGTCATAACTCGGTCAATTTTTGTCGTAGGAGAGTGATTTTTTTTTAGTTTTAAACGTTACAGTGTCAAGAATGTTTTACTAAATATGATTGATAGGGCTGGGGGGCTGTATAAAAATTTAAATTTCGTAACTCTTTCAAAATTTGATTTTTTGAAAAACATTGAATTGACCCAAAATTCCTTTCGTAATTTGGAGATTTTTTCCTAAATAAACTATATGCTTATCTCTAACAGTTTAGAAATTAGCTATTGGTCCACGATTGGAGTGGACACCCT